>WXVQ01000044.1:0-114953 GCA_013372465.1 Nitzschia sp. Nitz4 | reverse complement strand
GGAGCTCTGGGGAAGCAATATCACCCGTGAAGAACCAGAAATTGTCTGGTCCCAAAAGGCCTAGCTCCTCGGCTTCAGCGGCAACATCATCAAGTACAGCAAAATGCTCTGATGCGAAAATAGGCATGTGAAACCCCTCGTCTTCCTTAACGATTTCGAGTGATTCTTTAATCGATTCATGTACATCGTCGCCTTCTAGCACGACATGCTCTGTGACTGTGACATAGCCCTCATAGTCTTCTTCCGCATCTTCCAAGGGGCCTTCAAATTGTTCACCAAAGTCGGTGTCTTCGTATAGAACACCAATAAAATGTCGGGTCATGATGCTTCCATCTTGAATGTATTCTGCCATAATTTTTCCAATATCGACGGCTGCTGGAATGGCCCTGATGAAGGTTGGGAAATCACTTTGACGAGCAAGTCGTCGATCAACTGTGTTGTAGGCAATCTGTGGGATATCCAAAAACTCAGTGATAGTGCTAGCTCCTTCATTCGCACAAGGGTCGCTGGGTCCAATCACAGCACAAATAGGGGACGGTTCATCAGCTTCAAGCGACGGCTCCACAAGCTTGATGAGGGTGTCAACCACCGAGCTCCTAGTATAGGAACTGTCGAGATACCATGTATCAGGCAATGTGACATTACAGTCGGCGTAATTCACGAGATCAGGAACTACCGAGGGATCCCGCCGATTGAAATGGTCTTTGGCCAGCTGTGCAGTTGCCATGAGGGAGAAGGAAGCCTTTTGTAGAGCCTCGGCTGATGACCATTGACCGTATCCAAACCAAGACCTTCCCTCAGTATTGATCTCATCTAAGGGCCCACTTCGCCTGAAAAAAGATGAGAATGTCGCAAAGACTTTCGATCCAAACTTTGACACATACTGGCACTTACAGGTCGGTGAATGGAATGAAGACGGCGAGTGGACAGGAACCATCTGGTTGCAACTTCACTGCTTTGATAGCAGTTGGAGTGCAACAAAGAGAGAAGAAGAATAAAAGGATTTTGAACGGGTAAGCCATCGATGCCAAATCAATGCTGTAGGATTTTTGCGGTTGTCTGTTGTGAGAAGGGAAAAGTGGCAAAAATATTTGGCTGTCGTCGGGATGAGTGACCCTCATGTTGTGTAGAAGGTCATGAGAAGACTATAAGGTCGCGGATGTGGTGGGATGTGTGGATGCACTGGTATGCAGCAGCCGAACTGGCCGCAGCACCAGCACCTCTAGCTACCTCTAGTAGTACCGAATTATCGGTTGTAGTACATAAGTTCAGTCCAAAAGAATGCGCCGCGGTGGTGCACCAGTAATAAGTTGACCCGTGCAGCAGCCTAGGACCATGAGAGGAGTTCGCCACCTATCCTCCTCGTACCAACTACCCGGTACTGCAATAGAATGCATATAATCATACATAGGAGTAGTAGTTATGTCTACCTCTTAACCTATGTTCATACCTTTGAATAGAAACGTAGCCTACAACCCATACCTAAGAAGGTACGAGTGTCATACAAAGAAAGGCACGTCAAGAGCAAGACTAAGCTGACAGCTGTCTTGACACTAAAGATTATCAAACCTTACACTAGGTGAATAATCTAGAAAGTAGGGAAAAGCCGAGGGCTAGGGTAAACCTAAACCCAAGAGCACCAAAGATTACCTAAGACTAACTAAGGCTAACTATAGAAGGAAAGCCAAGTTAGATTAGGTCAACATCTAAGGCAAACCAAGATCTACAAAGACTAGATCAAGAAGGTTGTCAAGATAGTTGTCATGAATAGGTTTATGGCAAGCTAGATTACTTAGACCTTGTTCAAGGAAGAACAAGGGATCTAGTGAAGGCAATCTTGGAAGTATCCAAGATTGGATTAGATGTAGCTCTAGAGGTAAACCAATTCCTAGTCTCACAATTTAATCATCTATCTTATCTGCAACCCTACATTATAGGGCAGGTACCTATGAGTATCACCTCTCTAGGTACGAATAGAGAAGCATTTTTCATTGATGCGACGAGTTAGTACTGGTCGTGTTACGGGGTTGGCACAGTTGGTAGAGAACGTTGTTTTTAGGCCTTTCTAAGTGATCACGGTGGGGGACTCCCTCCCAGTTAGCTCAGCTAGCTGCACTAGGGCAATGGCTTCCTTTGCTAGGTCTTCAAGCACCAGTGGGGCTGGGATACCATGTCGTTCTCGTTTTTTCTCGAATTTTTCGAGGTACATTCGAATGGTAGCTCCAGCTGAACCTGTACCACTCAAGCGGAAAACAACACGAGCGGTATCTTGGTTCTCGTACTGGAAGTGGAGCACCAACCCTTGCTTGGAAGTTGTACACCCGTCGACGGGGTCGGTGTAGCTGATCAAAGAAAATTAAAGAGTGAGGATTGGCAGCCAAACCTATGCGCTCGGTAGTTTGTCCATTACTTACGAGAATTCTTCAGCATCGACGAGCTTTACATCAGAATCGGAATTGGAATCGTCCAAGCTACCACCTACATAATTTTCTCTGATGAGGTCCATCATTTTCTCAGCAGCACTGGACTCAACTCCTGACACACAAGCGTTAGCTTATTGTTGAAATACAACATATAACAGCGAAATAAGAATCATACCTTCGTAATCATAACGACAGTAGAAATGCCGACCATACTTCGCCCAATGTTTCGTGACAACGTCTTTCACAGATACCAGTGCATCTGAGCTTGGTGTATTTTCGTTGGATTTCATCAGAATCGACATCCAAGCCAGGACTGCCCATAGACCATCCTTTTCTCGTACGTGATCACTTCCGGTCCCGAAGGATTCTTCTCCACAAAGAAAGGGTGTATAGTCTGTTTTTCCAAATTGTTCCTTGGATCCCATCAAGTTACCAAAAAACTTCCAGCCAGTTGGGGTTACAAAGTTTGGGATACAAAGAGACTCGGCAACAACATCGAGGGCAGCAGATGAGGGCATCGACCTGGCAACTCCCTTGGGACCTCCAGCTTTGGCAAAATGGGGAATTGCCGCCCAGTTGTCACAAATAATGGCAAGACTGTCTGACGGAGTTACAAAGAAACCGGCTCCTGCGATAAGGTTGCGATCGCCATCTCCATCATTTGCTGCTCCTAGTGTTGGGGCCGAGGTGGCTGCGAGAGAAGCTGACCCATCTGAGTTAAGACCCATCTTTGACACCAACTCGGACGCGTAGATGAGATTGGGGTCAGGGTGTCCATTACCAAAATCTGGCTTGGGATCACATCTCATAAGGGACGACTACAAGAATTTGGAGCCAAGAGTTAGCATTCTACCGAATCGACCAATAGCAAAGAAGAAAGGCACGCACCTCAGGGAATCCTAACTCGTCCACAAGCACACGCTTGGCAAAAGGTCCACCGGCACCATGCATACCATCATACAGAACTGAGAATCCGGGCCGTTTGGAAAACTCATGCAACGCAGGAAAATCAAAGCACGCCTTCAATGTCTCAACATATTCTTTGAATGGATCAATGATGGTCACTGTAGATGTTGGCGTAAGCGAAATGGTTGTACCAACATCAGCAGAGAGATCAATCTTGGGGGAACCATTCACGGTTTGAAACGACTTGATGCCCAACGATCGTTGATACAACTGGAGCAAGAGGTACAAAAATGAGTCAGCTGCTTCATGTTATGAATTCTTCCTCACGACTGAACCTTACCGCGTTTGTGAATTCCTCGCCAGCAGGCTGACCGTAAAATTCATTGTACTTGATTCCAAAGTCTTTGCCTGGGCCTCCTGGATTGTGACTTGCTGTCAAGATAATCCCTCCTTGCGCACGTCCATTCTCTTTTTCACGAATCGTGGCAGAGACGGCTGGAGTAGACATGATACCATGCTGAGGAATCCAAATGTTGGAGACTCCATTTCCTGCGAGAACCCGACAAATGATTTGAATAGCCTCGTCGTTGAAATATCTTCCATCGCCTGCAACAATCATTCTGTGCAAGCAACATGAGGTTGGGTGAGCTATGCTTCCATACCAACCGTTGGTAGTGGAAGATTCAATATTGTCTTACGTTTCCAACATCTTGCCTTCATTGTTAGCAACTGCTGTGTCCAACAAACTCTGGATGAAATTCTCCACGTAGTGCTCTTTGGTCTGCCAAACTTCAACTTTCTTTCTGAGGCCAGATGTTCCTGGCTTCATCCCTTCAATTGGCTGAGTGGGAACAGTGACGGATTTGGCCGAGGCTCCAAGTTCGTAAGAGTGCCTGCCGAGGAAAGTTTTGGAGAGCATTGGGACGAATGCTCTTGCTGGTGTCGTTGCAGACGAAAGCGCAAGGAATATTGAAAAGATAACATTGGTCAGCCTCATCATTATTTGTTGATCGTTGTCAGGATGACAAGCAATGCTTTCTCCAGAGAACAATACAACTTTTGTACTTCTACGAGGGGGTCGAGACCACCACTTCCATCAAGGAGGTAACTTTTACAGACCAGAGACCTTTGAACTCGATTCATTAGATCAATATGCATTTCAGACGGACAGTTGTGTCCGTTGAGTCGATCCTTCACAACAACCACCAACCAACCAAAATCACAGAACCATTTTCCCACGAAGACCCAGGCCTCTTTTTCCCTGCGACAAAAACATTGAAGGTTTCCGAACAAGTTCTCTTGCCAAGCAATCATGCCACCCCCACCATCCCAAAAGGGTAAATTCAAGCCCCGGAAGCCAGTGAAGAAACCCACTCGGTCGGCTGCTGCCTCAGTAGAAGAAGCCTCTCCTGTTTCCTCTACCGTGGCGTTTGCCCCCTCAACGGACAATGCCACTCGAAGAGGGGAACGACGAGATTCGAGGGGTGATTCAACTGGGGGGCGAGGAGGTCGAGGCGGCGGCGGTGGCCGTGGTCGAGGAAGAGGACCTATTCCTTCTGGTAGAGTCTTTTTCACCGGAGCTGAAAAATCGAATGCCGCTGCTACCGCCAAACGTGGAGATACGGCGACTGCCAAATCTGCTAAGAAAGACGAACAACAAAGTCAATCCACTGAAGAAGTTGTTGGGCAGTTAGAAACTGCGATTGGAAGTGGTGCTACTGGGAAATCCAGTATTCTCGACGGTAGGACTAACTTCATGGGATTTGACGATGAATTTGATCGGGATGGAATGCATGGCCCTGCCGACAGTAGCGGGTTGCCTGTCAATGGGATCATGTACGATTCTGATTCAAGCGAGGAAGAGGAACGTGCATCTAAAAAGAAACAGGACTCCACCATTATCCCTCCTTTAGAACTGCCTTTCCCAACGAAGGCTCTCCCTACTGGTATTGGGGCAAGCTCTCGACCAGTCGCGTACCAGGCACCGTCCTCCGCGGAAGGAACAGAAATCGACGCTTTTCAAACTGTTTCAGAAACTATCGAATCTCCTTTTGTTGATACACAAGTGGAGGAAAGTGTCGCTCAAGAAAAGGACTCATGGTTCCTGGTACAATTTCCCACCCGACTACCTCCACTTGAACCCAACGCTGCGACGATTCCACAACCTGCGTATAGTGCAGAGGATCCAATGAGTGATATCCCCCCAACCGAAACAAATGAAGTCGACCCTTTGGATTTGATTTCTGACGTGGTTACACCTCCAGTCTTGCCCAACAACTTCGACAATAAACTCAAACAAACAGCTGCTGGACGGATAGGAAGAATTGTCGTGTACAAAAGTGGAAAGACCGTTCTCAAGCTGGAAAATTCAAATGAGACCGTGCTTATGAACGTTAATGAAGGCTTGACTTGCGACTTTTTGCAGCAGGCTGTCTTAATTGATACCAAAGAATCAAGCTACATTGAGCTAGGTGATGTGCACAAGTCGATTGTGGTAACTCCCGACCTCTCGACGGCGAATTCTTGCTAGATACATACATACGAGCAAACAGATAGATTCACAAACCTGCTAACTCGTCATTATTTGTTATATCTCAATGTCTGTCTACTCTAGGTAGAAATGCTGCATGATAATAATGTCATTCGAGATTGCCTTCTACTTTGTCTCGGACTGGAATCGTGCGGGACTGTTTTCGGAGAAGAAATTCCTAGCATATGATGAGGTTTAGTGGCATAAATTTAATAGCTAGAAGAGTACCTTTCTTCTTCAGCGTCGTCGTCAACTGCGCATTGAAGCAAGAATGGCGCGCCCTCTTCTGGAATCTTCGAAATATAGTTCGCTATGTTCTCCGAAGATCGCGTCAGACGGAATCAGCACCCAACTGACGTGACTTTCCAGGTGGGAACTTCTACGATCACCAGATTCGGGAATTTTGGTATAAATGAGAGGTCGAAATGGCTCTGGAGAGGTCCCATTCATAAAACCATGGTAGAAATCCTGTAGAAAAAAATCGCCACGTAAGTGGTGGGTAAGTTCCAAACGTGACGCCTGTCATCCGTCCATCCCAATGCAATTGCAAAGCGGTGAGCTCCACCCGACGGATGTATCATAAATTGACGATTCCCTCTGTTGTCCCGATTCCCAAAACAAACAAACATCACTCCCACCATGTCTAACGAATCTAAGTCTCGTACTGCTCTCCGTAATGCTCGTCGTGTGTGCATTAAAGCCGGAACCTCCATCGTTGCTAACGAAGATGGCCGTCCTTCTCTCACACGGTTAGGAGCTATTGTCGAGCAAATTGCTGAGCTAACGGCTCGTGGTGTCGAAGTCATTTTTGTCAGTTCCGGTGCCGTCGGCATGGGAAAGCTGTTGTTGCGAAAGCAAAGCAGGCTCATGATGAGCTTCAAGGACATGCAGTCCGAGGGAACTGGCGAAGGCGACCCAATCAATGAGGTTCCTGCCATTACCAACAACAGAAATCCAAGCTACTCGTCGCTCTTGGACGCACCCACGGTTGCCCATTCCAAGGACGAACGCAAGAAGTTCTATGATTCAGCCTGTGCCGCTCCTGGTCAATTTGAGTTGATGACCTTGTACTCGAATCTTTTTTCGCAGTGCGATGTCTCTGCTTCGCAAATTCTTGTGACTCAAGCTGACTTCCATGATCCCAAACGTTTGCAAAATTTGCAATACTCAATTGAACGTCTTTTGAATCTGGGAATTGTCCCCATCATCAACGAAAATGATGCCGTGTCTGGAAACCTCGGATACACCGATGACGATGTTTTCTCAGACAACGACTCTTTGGCTGCTCTTTGCACCAGAAGCTTCGGAGCTGAAGTTTTGCTTTTGCTTACGGATGTCGAGGGTGTATTTGACAAGCCGCCATCGGAGAAGGATGCCAAGAAAATTGACATCTTCTTTGGAGAAGATACTGATGTCACTATCGGAGATAAGAGCAACCAAGGACGCGGTGGGATGGCATCGAAGATCGAAGCGGCATCGTTTGCCGTTTCTGAAGGATCGTCTTGTGGTGCGTGTGTCATTGCATCCGGGACAAACCTTGACGCCGTCCGATCCGTATTCTCGCCAATCAATGATCACGGGAATTTGGGAACATTGTTCCTTACTCCTGGAAGTCCACTTGAACTCCAGGCCCTTGAAGAGTTGAAACATGAGGTAAGTTTGGACGCTGATCCCTTGGAACAAAACATCTTGGTTTGATCTTACATTTATTATTTTGTGCGACAGGAAAAAACTGCCGATCTTTCCCAGGAAGCCAGGGAAAAAGCATCCGCAGCCAGGTCCGAGGCAAGAAAGCTGCAGGCTATGCCTTTCAGTGTTCGACGTGATATTCTCGAGACTGTCGCCACGGCCTTGAAGGAGCGTGAAGCTGAAATCATGGCTGCCAACCAACTGGATTTGGAGGCGGCTGAGAATGACGGGGTTGCATCAGTTTTGAAGAAGCGACTGAAGTTGACCGAGGCCAAACTCGAAACTCTTGCCACTGGCCTCCGACAGCTAGCTGCCCTTCCTGATCCTCTTGGTGTCATCAAGAAGAAGCGTGAATTGGCAAACGGATTGGTGCTTACTCAGACGACAGTTCCAATTGGAGTGTTGATGATTATTTTCGAATCCCGTCCCGATTCCATGCCTCAAATCGCGGCATTGTCGCTGGCTAGTGGAAATGGTCTCCTTCTGAAGGGTGGAAAGGAAGCAGCGAACTCGAACGCCGCTATCCACAAGGTGATTGGGGACGCCATTGAGGCTGGAAGCAAGGGTGCAATCAAACGTGACATCATTGCTTTGATCACAAATCGTGGACAAGTTTCCGATATGCTTGCCCTCGACGATGTAATTGATCTTGTGATTCCCCGTGGAAGCAATGCTCTGGTTTCCTACATCAAGGCCAACACCAGAATTCCTGTTTTGGGTCACGCAGATGGTGTCTGCCACGTTTACGTGGATTCTTCTGCTGATGCGGAAACTGCCGCAGGAATTGCTATCGACGCCAAGACGGACTATCCTTCTGCTTGTAACGCTATGGAGACATTGCTGCTTCACCAGGACACCATTGGAAATGGTGTTGCCGCTCAGATCCTCATGAAGTTGCGAATGGCCGGTGTGAAATGCCTCGGAGGCCCCAACGCAATGAAAATGGGATTGTGTGACACCCCAGCCGAACAAATGAAATGCGAATACGGAGATCTCACCTGTTTGGTTGAAGTTGTCGACAGCGTCGACGTGGCCATTGATTGGATTCACAAGTACGGAAGTGGACACACCGAATCCATTGTCTGCAGTGAGGAAAGTGAGGTTGGCGAGGAGTTCTTGAAGCGTGTGGACGCTGCTTGTGTATTCAAGAACTGCTCGACCCGATTTGCAGATGGTTTCCGCTTCGGTTTGGGAGCGGAAGTTGGAATCTCGACCGGTCGTATTCATTCACGTGGCCCCGTTGGTGTGGAAGGGCTCCTAACTACCAAGTGGCAACTTCGTTCTGACGGAATGAACCTTGCCTCCGAGTTTGCAGGGGAGAACCCAGCCAAAGTCTTCACTCACAAGGAGTTGATGTAAGCGCTGGGGTACACATCATAGAATCACAACTTTTACATAACTATCATCGAGGTTTTGCCTCGAATCTTTGGTTCACATTTACCGTTTTCCAACAACTAGTCTTCTCATTAAATCATTAGAGCGTCACGCTGTCATCTCTCTCCAGAGTAATGACAACGGTTTCGTCGCAATGCACCATGTTGCTTGGCATCAAGTTATTGCACGTGGCTGTAGGTATCGTCCTACAGTGGAGGGCGAAATCTTGGTGAGTTTTTGCGGGAAATGGAGCTCGCAAAGACTCATGTGACCTTCTCATGAATCGTGTGATGCTTGATGACTGATGTCTGTCCCTTGCTCGGAATTCTCATGGTCTATTTGATACCAAGTTCCTACTCCATTGATTCTGAACTGAACCGCTGGCTAGGTACCGTAATAACAATGTCCTCTGAAACAAAATCTCGCTCTGCTCTCCGCAATGCTCGTCGTGTGTGCATCAAGGCTGGAACTTCCATTGTTGCCAACGAAAATGGTCGTCCGTCTCTGACACGTTTGGGAGCAATTGTTGAACAGATTGCCGAGTTGAATTCTCGTGGTGTCGAGGTGATTTTCGTCAGTTCTGGAGCTGTTGGTATGGGAAAGCTCTTGCTGCGAAAGCAAGGCAAAATGATGATGAGCTTTAAGGATATGCAAGCTGAGGAAGGCGGCCAAGGTGACTTGTCGAAGGGGATTCCCAACATTCCTCCAAAGCGAAATTCGAGCTTTGCGACGCTTTTGGCCTCTCCTCTCGCTCCTCATTCTTCTGCTCAACGAAAAAAGTTTTATGACTCTGCCTGTGCTGCTGCTGGACAGTTTGAGCTTATGAACCTGTATTCGAGTCTCTTTTCCCAATGTGACATGGCAGCCTCGCAAATTCTCGTTACCCAGGCCGATTTTTTGGACCCCCAACGTTTGCAAAACCTCCAATACTCCATTGAACGTCTTTTAAGCCTTGGAATTGTTCCCATCATCAATGAGAACGATGCTGTATCTGCTAACCTTGGTTATACAGCTGATGATGTTTTCTCTGACAACGACTCCCTTGCTGCATTGTGTGCTCGAAACTTTGGGGCAGAGGTTCTCCTCTTGCTTACCGATGTCGAAGGTGTTTTTGACAGACCTCCAACGGAAAAGGGTGCCAAGAAACTTGATATCTATATGAATAGTGTTTCGAATGTGGCCATTGGCGAAAAGAGTTCTCAAGGCCGCGGAGGAATGGGTTCCAAGATTGACGCCGCAAGCTATGCTGTTTCTGATGGTTCTTCATGCGTTGCTTGTGTCGTTGCATCTGGGGCAAATCTTGACACCATTCGGTCTGTGTTTGGGCCAGCGGACAAATATGGACCAGCAGGGACTTTGTTCCTAACACCCGGAAGTCCCTTGGAGAAGCAGGCCCTTGATGACTTGAATCAGGCCAAGGTACGAAATTGGTTGGAAGAACTCTCAAATGAACTCATCCTAGCAAATTTTGAAGGGCTCAACCCCATTATGTGCATATTTTACAGGAATTGGATGCAAATGTCTCTCAGGAGGCAAGAGACAAGGCAATGGCCGCAAGAGCCGAAGCCAGGAAATTGCAGGCCATGCCACATAGTGTTCGACGAGACATTCTCGAGGCCGTGGCGACGGCCTTGAAGGAACGGGAAGCTGAAATCATGGCTGCCAACCAAATTGACGTCGATGCAGCAGAGAAGGATGGTGTCGCTCTCGTTTTGAAAAAGCGACTCAAACTGACCGAGGCCAAGCTGGAAACTCTTGCTACTGGGCTGCGACAACTGGCTGCCCTTCCTGATCCACTTGGCGTCGTCAAGAGCAAGCGTGAACTGGCCGATGGATTGGAGCTTGAGCAGACGACAGTTCCAATTGGAGTGTTGATGATTATTTTCGAATCCCGCCCAGATTCCATGCCTCAAATTGCTGCTCTGTCGTTGGCCAGTGGGAATGGTCTCCTTCTGAAAGGTGGCAAGGAGGCCGTCAACTCAAACGCTGCCATCCACAAGGTGATTGGGGACGCTGTTGAGACTGGAAGCAAGGGTGCAATCAAACGTGATATCATTGCATTGATCACCAGTCGTGGGCAGGTAAGTATGAAACAAGTTGTGTTTCCCAATGGTGTATGGGTGCTTCACCTAACATCGCTATTTTCCCGACCTCTTGCACAATTCTAGGTGTCTGACATGTTGGCCCTCGATGATGTAATTGATCTTGTGATCCCCCGCGGAAGTAACGCACTTGTTTCATATATTAAGGCTAACACGAGGATTCCTGTGCTGGGTCATGCCGATGGCGTTTGTCACATATACGTGGACTCTAGCGCTGATGCTGCAAACGCATCCAAGGTTGCTGTGGACGCGAAGACGGACTATCCTTCTGCTTGTAACGCTATGGAGACATTGTTGCTTCACAAGGACACGGTTGGAAACGGTGTTGCTGCCCAGACACTCATGGCGCTTCGGGTGGCAGGAGTGAAGTGTCTCGGCGGTCCTAATGCAATGAAAATGGGATTGTGCGACACCCCAGCTGAACAAATGAAATGCGAATACGGAGATCTCACCTGTTTGGTTGAAGTTGTCGACAGCGTCGACGTGGCCATTGATTGGATTCACAAGTACGGAAGTGGACACACCGAATCCATTGTCTGCAGTGAGGAAAGTGAGGTTGGCGAGGAGTTCTTGAAGCGTGTGGACGCTGCTTGTGTATTCAAGAACTGCTCGACCCGATTTGCAGATGGTTTCCGCTTCGGTTTGGGAGCGGAAGTTGGAATCTCGACCGGTCGTATTCATTCACGTGGCCCCGTTGGTGTGGAAGGGCTTCTTACGACCAAATGGCAGTTGCGATCACAAGGAGGCGTCAATGTTGTCGCAGAGTTTGCGGGGGACAACCCTCTGAAGACATACACTCACAAGGAGTTGATGTAGTGACGAAATACCCCAGCCCAGAGTGTGGTAGTTAACTTTCAAATGGACACTCGTTAGGGTGTTAGCGATGATAGCACTGCTACTAGTTATTTTTTAGCTATAGCCACTGAGCAACGTCAGAAAGGAAGTCACCCAGATCCTTGTCTTGGTTCTCCTTGGTTACCACAACTCTTGGCAGAGGTGGAGGTGGACTGAGAGAAGCTGCGGATGCCTCTTGGTTGTTGGAAGAAACCACATCAGGAACAGGCCCTGGACTGTCGACATTTGAGAGTGGCAAAAGGGGCAGAGATTCCGGGATCGTCACTGCTGGATATCGATCAATGTTAGGTGCTTGGGAAGGAATGTCACTTCTCCAAGCGTTTGGCGCAGTCGAAACGCAAGAGCTAAACCGAGATCTCGAACCGAACACTATGGAGGAACTTTCTGTTGTTCCATTAGAACAGACTCGGAGAAGAGTGCTGTGGGATGTTGTAGTAATGGTTCTGGAAATGCATAGCTCTCACGTTCCTACTGATGCCATGGGTCGAGACAATGCTTGTCGCGAGATCATGTTAACGGAACGCTCTGCTGCCCCCCTCACCATTCCGAGGATGTCAGAATCCAAAGCTTGCTGATGCAAGAACTTGTTTCCTGCCGAATGTACAGCTTCAGGCGAAACCATATTTTCAAACAAGGGACATACGATGTTAGTTTTTTTCTCCAACTCTTTGAGCTTACCCATCAGTTGTTCCACTTTGTTTCTCCACTCTTGCAACTCAGACTCTAGGTGCGTGATCTTATCTCGCTGACGTTGTCGAGAAGCAGCTGCACTCTGGCGGTTCCTTTCCCGGCGTTGTTCCCTCCGCCATGCCGCTCGATCCGATCGGGACATTGGGACATCAGGATCATAGGACACGCGGCGACGCTTGTCTCGATTTGACGGATGTTGCATGCCTTGACGTTTGACAGATGACCTCTCGTCACCTACGATCAGAGAAGAAGGGTAGGTAGGACAACTTTCACCGCTCATGATGGTGACGACCGCCAGAGTGACTGCCTCTACTCAGCACAAGAAATTGTGTGAGAAGATCGCGTCGGAGTTCTGACTACGACAGGCTACCAATGGCCCTGGACATTATGACATGTGGCCAAAAGCGTACACAGTACAGACCCACCATGCCCGACTGGAAAAAGTTGATGCCAACAATTTGGGCGCGGGCCCAAAAGATCAACCCTCGATCCGAGCGGCGAAACACCCGCCCACAAATTATTGTGAATTTTCTGTTTTGGGTCGATGGCTTCGGTAGTAGTGGCTAGTCCTCTCCCTCCAAGACAGAGTCGCAAGAGGACTCTCGCCGCCAGTTTTGATCACAGTTTTGATCATATCCCTGGGAACTACGCTGGTCGATTTCCTAGATCTAGAGCGATGGACGACTCCAAGTGGACTTTCTTGGATTCCGATGGTGATCGCCTGTCTGATCGAAGACCTCTCGTGACTTCATTACCATTGTTATTGGAGTCTCGGCAGCGACAGGGGATTAAGTCAACTTCACGATCTTTGTGGCAGCAGCAGGCTGTACAAACCTTTGTCAAAAAGCCAGAAGGCTCCGCTCCTCGACGACCCTGGCGTGAGTACGCAAGGAGATCGCTACCATTTACTCGTCTCGGTACTCCAGCTTCCGATGCCGTACTGGCCATGGATCGACAGGGGGCATTCGTCTTGGCCTTGGGGGGTCAGACGTCTACCAGTGCCCCCGTAGCTTTGGCCCTTCGTTTTTACGGTATGTCCCTGTAGTAGTGGAGGAATTGCTGTCTGCGTTTCACTGATAGTCTCATTTTTTGACAATAGGTGTCCCCAGTCCTTCTGCCGCTGGTAGTTCCAAGACCTTGAAACAAGGATCTACCCCTTTGTTGCAAACAGTACCACTACTGTACCAATTGCACGAAGAAAATGCTACAGGCGACACAGACTATACCTTGTCTGGGCGTTCTGTTACACCCTCCACCACACTTGTTCACATGCTGCTATCCAAAGATTGGAGAATGGGAGTAGCTTTGTTTTGCCCCTCCAATGCATGGCGGGTAGGTAGTACTTAGATCATTCATACTTGTGGATCTTCGGGTCGATTGGGCTCACATTGGGTTTTGTTGACTTGCAACAGGAAGATGGAAAGGTGGGATCTCTAGTGCTTTTCTCTGTCAGCAAACGTCAAAGTGCCTATTCTACGATCTGGCAATGCACGAACGTTCGAGTTGGGACGAAATGGGCGCTGACGATGAGGAACCGTTTGTGGTTGGTGGAAGGTGTACCTACCGTCACGAGTCAGCAGCGGCGTATTGAAAGTTTGTTCCAGCGTCCTGGGTACCTATTCATCAATGATGAGGAGGATGGATTTCGGCTCACTTGGGTACTAAACAAAGATTGGTACCAGGAAGGAGACCCCACACTTTCGATTCCCTCACATTCCGCCATTCCGTATGCGAAGCATGCTTCTGGTATTCTCTCTGTGGAGTCTACCTGGGAGCGACTAGATGTTCATCCTACTTCTGCAGAACGACTATTTGTCGAACACCAACCTCCCAAGGGAATGGCGGTAAGTTGTGAGGCATTCCTACACCTGGAAGTCTTGCTACTTTCCTTATTGTCAAGACGCAAAGGTCTTGCTTCGTCAGATTCCCCGGAATACATGTACAATTTAGTATCAGTATTGCAACAAGGGCGCGTTGCTGAAATCGTGATCGCGTTTCTCCGTGGGAACGGGCGAGGTGCATTGGGTGTGTTTCTTCATGTCGACATGTGGACTGGAAGTTATGCAGAGTTGGATTGGGTGCGCAAAGCAGATCTTCCAGAGGAAGAATTGGATCTTCGGCGATGGTGCAATACCCTTTCCCTCAATAGGCGCATGAAATGCATGCACTTTGGTCCGTTTGCTGCTTCCTCCGTGTCCAATATGGATTGGACAAGGCTCTGCCAGGAACGTGAAATAGATCTCGATTTTGCCGATGACACTGACCCATCCGTTTGGAAGGAATACGTAAAAGGGGGTGGACAACTATCCAAGCGACCACCCAAGGTGACAACGTTAGCTTCACTATATCCACATTGTGACTACGTTTCTAACAAAGCGATTGTCAATTGCGCACCAGTCAAGTGGATACGTTCTCGTGATTCCCCTGTTGATCTTGTCTACAACTAGACGTACCCTTCATGACTACTACTAGGATGTACCACACTTGAGTGGTTGAGTGTACCAGTGGACAAGTAGAAGATTGTCCTAGAGAGAACAAACTACGACTGGATATCGGACATTCCTGAATCCAAAGCCAGCTGGAGATTCTCCTTTCCGAGATTAGCCATGTGTATTGAGCCAATAGTCTCCTCTACAACGATCTGTGGGATTTTCACAGTATCCTTCTTGCCTTGGAACTCGATACCAGATGTGTCTTTCGTCTCGCAACTTGACACTAGCACGGCGGGCACAGGTGATCGCCGCAAATAATTTTGTACAGTCAGGTCGTCGTCTGTGAACGCAGACACTTGACTCCCCTTGCCTAAAGCCTGAAGAATCGGTCTGATCCATTCTGTAGGTAGCAAGTGTCCTTCCACGTAGTCGTCGCTAGGGACAACTAAGTCTCTATTGTAGGATGGATGGAAGTAAGAGAGAGAATGTGTTCCATTCGTATTCTCCAACGAAAGACTGCGACGAATTAGGTCTCCCACCACCAGGAACCGCTCGAAGTCTTTTGAAGCGTCAGGTATGACCTGAGGGAAGCATAGAGCGATCTTATTGGGTCCACCTTTCTCTTGTTGGTCTAGCTCACAGACAATAGACCAAAACACTGCAAGCATGTGGAACATGCCTTTCTCACCAACCAATCGGTACACAATTCTGTCGTCTTCAGTCACGATTTGAGTTGTTTCCGATATCCGTGAGAAAAAAGAGGAAATTGGTCCAACGGAGGATTCGTTGAGAACCTTGACTTCATCACCTTTCTCATTTTCCGTACTGCTTTCAGTTTGTTGCTTTGTTTCTATGACAATTGCAGGACCGACCCCGTTGCCCACCACGGACACATTGAAACGTCGAAGGTCCTCTAGACAATCAGCTTCTGCTGGAATGGACTTCCAGGCATTGAATTCATCCGCAAAACTCTGGATGATAGGAATGGGCATATCCTCCATCACCACGCAGGCTCCATGAGCGTGACCGCCTTCACTTAGTTCTGCCAAGATTGTCCACAGAGCAGCTTGCATGTTGGAAACCTTCGCGACATCACATGATAACAATGGAATGCCATTGTCCCGTAGCTTCATCAAAGATGCATGAAATGGCGAGTACCCAGAGGAACCACTGGTACTCGTATCAAGAGGCGACGATGTGGCATAGTGGGTACCGCCACCTCTGCTAGTACCTGCGAAACGATCAAAA
This sequence comes from Nitzschia sp. Nitz4, assembly GCA_013372465.1. Lineage (NCBI taxonomy): Eukaryota > Bacillariophyta > Bacillariophyceae > Bacillariales > Bacillariaceae > Nitzschia > Nitzschia sp. Nitz4. The sequence continues at coordinate 98,704 of WXVQ01000044.1, read as the reverse complement.
GCAGGCGCGGCAGCTCCATGTAACACTGCTTGAATCAAGAAAGCATATGTGCAGGAAAAGTTCAAGAGCGTGAAGAAAAGATAGAGAGACACCTTCATTGGAGGGTAATAATTCGACGCAAAAGGAAACTTCTTGTGGTGTTGACGGCTTGGAATTTCTCGGAAACGCATATGTGAGGGATGAATCAAGTTAATCATGTTAGTACCTGATACCGTATGAATACACTACCTAGACAACTCATACTGCACTGTTAGTACTAACGTCAAGGTAAAGAATCCACCACACTTGATTCGTTTGCAAGCTCTAGATTCTCCGGGCATTGCTCACAAAGCTCTGTGCAAGCCACAAAGTAGTTTCCTTCAAACCCTTTGTCTCGGGAGGATGGCTGAAGCTGGAAGGCAACGGCATCGTAGATTCGAAGCTGCAGCGAAGGCTGCACACCCACCCGCTTAGCCGTGGCACTGGTGAAAGATACCCAGGCTTTGGAACCATCCAGACTAGAGCATAGACTAGGGCTTCCGCCTTGTCTAGTGGCCACATACCGGTGTATGTGACATAGAGCTACAACAAGTCCACTGCTGAACAGACCACAACTTGCATCACCTCCAAGAATCGTAATATCCAATGCAATCTTTGCCTTCTTCCGAGGGTCAGCCAATGCCTGAAAACTGGGTCGATACATACTAGGATGATGAAGCCTCTGAACATCATCTGCCAAGTTTGCTCTTAGAGTTGCCATTCGATTGGCCCAATGACCCCCAATAGATTTCCGATAGCCAGCATTCTTTCTGGTCTTGGGCGACGCCATTCTTTTAGAGAGGTCCGGCAATATCCTCGGACTGTTGGGTGCACGATTTTCGTCTTGGGCCTTGTCCTGAACAACAAGTGGATCTGATTCTGGTGGCTTGGAAGCAAACGCTGGTCGAAAGTCCATCGCTCGGGGGTTCAGTTGCCGTTTCCTGGAAGAGACCGGTTTCCTTCCGGTTGTCGAAGAAGGTAGAGAACTTCGTCGTGAGGACGACCCTTGCAATCCTTCCTTTTTTGTTGTGCCGCCCTTGGTATGGTGGACATGTGCTCGAAGGGTTGGTTTCGTTGCTGACCGATTCCAGTGAGTGGGCCTGGTATCGCAAATGGGTGAGACGAACTCCCAATCCAGTAGTGTTACGTGCAAATGATATATTCAGAGAACCTACCTGGTACCCACAATGTTCTGCTGCTTGGTTGTCACGATTTGGGTCGATGTTGGCGCTGAAACTTCGCGCCCCCGTCCCTTGTTTGCGAAAGGGATACGAAAGCTGTCAACAGACAAAGCCACTGGTTGTGTGGTTCTAGCTTTTCGTCGGATAACTTCACGTTTCCGTTTCCTGGTTTCTTGAACTAGTTCCTCAGGAGATGATGAACGCTCATCCTCATGGTTGTCATCTGACTCGAAATGATCAGGTTGTGGAAAGTCGGGGGGAGATGGTTCGGGTGGTAGGCTTTCCATTGGAATGGGTTCTTCGGGACTCTTTGGAGCAGCAGGCGAAACTTCGGGGGAAGAGTCGTTCAAGGACGCTTGGAGGGCCAGCTCCAGCTTGGATAATCGCTGGGGCGTCGTATCACAATCCTTCTTGGAAGAGGGAGATCTATTGTCTACAGGTTGAGTCGATGATTCGAGCAAAGCTTGCAAGGCCGCAAATGCATCTTGACGATTGTGTATTGATCCATTGTCAGAGTCATGAGACGGGGACGATCCCTGCTCCTGCATCATTCGGCTTCTCCACTCCTGTCGTCGCTTTCGACGTTCGTGTCTAGGCATGGTGTCGTGGTGTTTCGAGGGATCGACCACGAGTGTTGAAGCGTCCAACAACTGAGAGCATGATGCCTGGGACGGACCCTGACTGGCGGGTTGTTCCCCATACACAATCTGGTATTCGTCCTCGTCTTGCATGTCAACAAGTGCAATCTCAGGAAGTCCAAAAGGTGCCGTGGTTGAAGAATACTGTCGGCTCGGCGTCAAAAAATTTGGCGCGTGCATGAAAACTCTCCAAAGGACTATAAAAGGTCCTACGACTTCCAACTACCGGGTTTCTAGTGCTAGCCCTGTAGGCAATCCTCTAGGGTAGTTTTTTCTGCACAACATATATCCTTAGGTTTATCAGGTAAAGTATAATATACTTACTTCAGCAATTTTCGAAAGCGTCCAGACTGGCTGGTCGTCATCTATGATGGTAAGAATGGGAACGAGAGAACATTTTCTTGGTGTCTATTGACCGTGCAATGCAAGAGAAATTTATCGCTTGCCCTTGCCGCGACTGGCCCCATGGCGTGGGCTGTCCCATTCTTGGTCATCGTCCTCATCAGTGTCACTGTTGTCCACCATGTGCCTACGGCTGCCTCGGGAGCGCCGAGTACTGTTGCTTCGTCGTCGCGAGCGCGAAGGAGGGAGCAAGTCAGTGTGACTCAACGACTTGATCAACAAGTTGGTGATGGAGTGATGCAAGAAGCAAGAGTACAACGCCAACAAAACACACAACAGAATGGAAACGGCAAGGCCAATCTTTTGGGAAGGTTTGATTTCGCGCTTCGAGGTAGTACTTCCAACATTCTTGGTGTACAACTGACCCGATTGATCGTATGTGTCATGAGTCAACGACTGGATGAACGAACAAGTTGTGCTCTCGTCATTATACGTTTCGAAAACGTCATACTGCATGTTAGCCGAACAGACAGCGGAGTTGGCAAACAAACTGTTGCAAACGTTAGAGTTGGCATCAAAAGTTGGAGCATAAGTCTGTAAGCAGAAGAGAATGAGCGAACATGTCAGTATCTCGAGGATCTTCATTCCATTTCCCTCCAACCAAATTTGTACTTACACTGCTGGAGCAGTCAAGGCAGTCCACGTTGGAATAGAAATCCTCGAAGGCATCCGACCTGATACCAAAACCAAGACTTCCGATGCTGACCTTGTCTCCAATATATTCAGAGCAGAATGGATCGTAATAAATTCCCATGCTGATAGTCTGCTTTGACCCGTCACAGCGAGGGCGAAGATAGTACCCATTCGCTTTAACGCAACCAATATAATCGAGGTAGCCTTCAGTGTCCAAAAAATAGTCATCGTCGTTCTCGGCATTGCAAACGGAGTTTCCATAACCGTCATAGCAGTACGACTTGTAATTGTAGCACTCGCTGCTTTCGTCGAGGTAGGCATCATCGTCCCCGTCGTTGTAGTAGTCGTCGCCTGCGGCGTTGTTGTAGTAGTCATCAGCCTGGTCATCTTCTTGAGCGTTTTCTTCTTCGGCCTGTTCTTCTTCCTCTTCCTCTTGTTGGGCATTTTCTTCATCCTCTTCTTGATCCTCAGCCTCGTCCTCTTGTTGGCCATTCTCTTGACCATTCTCTTGACCATTCTCTTGGTCATTCTCTTGGTCATTCTCTTGTTCTTCCTCTTGGTCTGCGTTGTCCTCTTCTTCGTCATCTTTATCTTCTTCGGCATCTTGGTCCTCTTCATCTTCTTCGTCCTCTTGGTTCTCGTCACGCTCATTATCATTGTTTTCTCCTTCTTCTTCTTCGGCATTCTCTTCAAGTCGTCTCTGAGCGCCACATTGCTCACACCAGCCACAAAGTTGTTCTTTCTTGTCCATCGTATAGCGGAGCATGATGTTAACATAGTCGTTAATATCAATTGCATACTCAGCGTAATTGTAGTAGCATCCCATATGTGAACCCTTCGAGCAAGTGTTAGAAGGGCACAAGCGGAGAACAACAATATCGTTTGTCACCATAGGAGTATATTCTCCAGCGAGGATTGCGTCCTCCGAGAAACGCTGGACGGGTTGGCACCGCTCGTATTTCAAGGCATATCCGCTGAAACTATGCATATCATCAGCATCCATGTAGTAGTCATCATTTCCTTCATCTTCTGCCATACGACGGCCATTTCCTGCAAGCTCGAGACCTTGTGACTTAAGTTGGTTGCGGTATTCCTCGAGAGGAGTTGCCTTGGCCAAGAGGTCAGCCTCAATATTTGACTTCAGGTTGCTCGTCTTGACGACATCTCGAAGGAACGAACCTTCCACAGACAACGAGCTTAAGAGAATCGCAGAAGCTACTGCTGCAAACGTGAATTTCATGGTGCACCACACTAAAAAAGGCTGGATGAAACCAGGAAAGTATTATGGCGATCAAGTGATGGAACAGTAGATTGTGAGCGAGGGATGGAGGTTCTGGCGAATGGACTTGCTATGTTGTACTCAAGGCAAGATAATGTTTGAGTCTTTATAGGTATTCAAATATGTATATAAATCAAGAATACAAAGGATTTTGATAGGAAGCGTGACGGCTAGCACATATATTTCCCGACACCGGCGGCGGACGTACAAAAGTACGTCCGGACGCCGTACGTCGTACAGGACGACGAGCAGAGGTGAAAATGGGCATGCCTGCTACTCCAAAGGTGAAAAAATGCTACTAGTAGATCAATCGAGTCCGACAGAAAAATGCTTCATGGTTCTCCCGAGCGAAGAGGCCACAGTATGTCTGCCGTTGAAGAACCCCCAGAGGACTTGTCATCGCGCAAGTTCAGGAAAAACTCTTTCTGGTATCTTCGTCGGAAGCGTGGAATCCCCCCTCCGAACAAAGTGTTGTGGACTTGGACTGCCACATTGGCATGCTGTCTGGCCCTTTCCTCTTCCTTGATTACCCACGCACAGAGAGCTGCTTGGACATGCATGACGACGGAGCTTTCATCGTTTGGGGGTAGACGGGTTTCCGCGAATTGAACACATTGTTCCCAGAGTTCAAGCGCTCCCCTGTTGTGTCCCATCGAGTCCAAAGTAATGGCTTTGAGGATTCGCAGATTTTGCAAGTCGCATTCAAACCAGACCTCTTCACCAGCTTCCATCTCATCCTCGTCAAGCTCCTCTCCTTCCGGTGGAGCTTCACCAGTTGCTTGCTTCATGAGTTGGTCGATGTTGTCCAATCGCTCAAACGGATCCATGGCCATTAACTCGTTCTGAACATCACTGTCTACCACGGGGATCCCAGGACCTTCCACCATAGCATTTGGTGCATTTGGGTCTTCATGTTCTTTGAAATCCAAGGTCAACATATTGTTTCGTCGGAAAGGGTTTTCGCATAGGATGTCATGCTCAAGGTAACTAATACAAACTTCACTTCCTGTAGGGATGTCTTGATTGGCGACGAACCACATGATGTCTCCGACGGCATATCGCGAGACGTTTGGGCGAGCATCGTGATTAAAGAACGAGGGGAAATAGTAGAGGCCAACTCCAGAAAGGGAAGCATGGCCTGTTGGCCCAGGGTGGCCTAGCAGCTCTGGGCAGGTTTCGACGGATAAGACATTGTAACGGATAATCAATGGAAGCCTTTGAGAAATCTCGTTAGACTTTCCTCGCAATGCTGGAATAGTCTCCAGCTCTTTGATCATTTGCTCAAACTGAGCAAAAATATCATCATCCTTGCTAATCCAAACAGGTGAGGCCTGAATGTCAACGGGGTCACGTGGATAGAGGTTGGTGATTTGGTCAAGCCAAATAGACGGGCTCTCCTTGATGACCTGAAGTGCTTCCAATACCAAAAGTTCATTGACATGGGATTCTTCAGGCTCGGCAGGATGCTCCGAATCTTCTTCCATGTCCACAATCTCGTCGTCGGGAACTCCTCCATCCCACTCTGAGTCAAGGGCCCAAGCGATTGGTTTTGCTACCAACAAGAGAGTACCGGCGGGTAGTGGTCGAGTGGCAAAAAAACCCTTTCCTTTGTCAGGGTGTTCTAGGATTTGCAACTTATCCCCTGGTGTTTCATACAACATGTACTCCTCAGGAATATCAAAATCGGGTCTCTCGGGGCCGTCTTCTCCGGCAGTGAGCACTAGAGCATCGGCTTGATCCAATAAACTCTCCATTGTGGGTTGCAATAGGGAATGTGTGACCCTTATTCCAAAACCTGCCAACAACAAGTCGTCGTTGTAGTGGCAGCCGGTGGTTTATTGCCTCTGGTTTTTCTGGGTTGGAGACATTTTGGTCAAACTTGATTGGAGGTGGTTTGGTGGTGGAGAAGCCTCGTGAAATAGAGTTCGGGCGAATCCAACGCGAACCACGTGCCCACAATTTTTCATCCCAAAAAGCATGCAGCACCCCGAATCAACAGGTATCAATCTCCACCTTTCCATTTCTGGAGGAGATTCAAGCGTAATGACAGATAACAATGCTGTAACCTATGGTGCAATCAAGAGTACAGATAACAAGGAATCACCTACAGCACGCATGGAACATCTTGGTGCACATCGGCAATATTGGAGAGATATCATTTTGGGCGTGAACGATGGCCTAATATCCACTTTCTTGTTGGTGGCTGGTGTCGCTGGAAGTGGATTGTCTCCCACCGATATTCTATTGACCGCAATTGCAGGCGCTTTGGCAGGTGCTGTGTCAATGAGTGCGGGAGAATTTGTCGCCACCAAGAGTCAAAATGAAGTTCTTCAAGGCGAAATCGGTTTGGAGCGACAACACATTCGTGACAATATGAAGGATGAAATCAGTGAAGTCAAAGAACTACTGGAAACTATTGGAATCCCCCCAGAGAAGGAAGATCTACGGAACCACCTCCTTATTCACTATGAAAATGACCCTGATGCCCTTTTGAAACTCATGATAGCACTCGAGTTTGGGGTTGTGGAGGAAGAAGAACGTTCACCCATTTGGGCAGCCGTCACTTCTGGTCTCTTGTTCTTTGTCGGATCTCTTCCATCTGTCCTTCCTTTCATCCCGAGTGAGCTAACCGTGCACCAGTGCCTGTTCGTTGCCACAGGGGCTACCGTGACAGCCCTTCTCATCGTGGGGGCTATCAAGACATGGGCCACCCGAGGAAACTGGATGACAGCCGCCATGGAAAATTTGTTGATAGCTGGACTTGGAGGAGTTCTTGCATTTGCGGTTGGTAAGGTGTTTGATAAGATACTCCACTAGTAGAGACGTCGTTACTAGGTAGGTTTGATTTCGCCATAACATGGTTCCAATAATGAGAACAGAACAGTGAGAACCACCTAGAAAGCATTCTTCCGGCATTCGTGTCTAGTGCGGGAACCACGTCAGCCAGGACTTATTCGACCAACGTCAGTCGAAGATCTCCGATGTGCCGCATCCACAAAGCGCAGAAACCGCGAAATCGCCATCAACACGTTCCAGACAAAATATTCGCCACTGCCTGAAACACAAACACATTCTCATTGCAGCAAAACTCGTCCTTGGCACACCAGCAGTATCCCACCATGTTTCAAAAAACAACCGGAGTTTTCGTACCTGTCGCCCGAAGGTTCTTTTCCTCGCAATCTGTGAAGGTCACCCAGTCTGCAGGAGCATCTCGATTGGAATCCCTTCGCAAGCAGCTTGCCTCAGAGCAAGGAAACACATTGGATGATTTTGCTGCTGGAGACCGCCCTATTCGCAAAAAGGCCCCTCCTCGATCCAGCAAAATCCTCCCAAAGCCTAGATGGCTCAAGGCAAGTCCCGCTGATTCGGAGAATTACCAGCATTTGCGCAAGACCGTTCGTGAATTGGGCCTTGCTACTGTTTGTGAGGAGGCTCGTTGTCCCAATATTGGAGATTGCTGGGGTGGTGGCGAGGAACAAACCGCTACAGCCACCATTATGATTATGGGTGATACTTGTACCAGAGGTTGTCGATTCTGTTCCATCAAAACTTCCAGGGCGCCGCCCCCATTGGATCCGGAGGAACCCGAAAAAGTCTCCTCAGCCATTGCTGAGTGGGGATTGGATTATGTCGTTTTGACAAGTGTGGATCGTGATGATTTGGAAGATCAAGGGTCAGAACATATCCGTCAAGTGATCCAGAAACTCAAGCAAAAGAAATCCGATTTGTTGGTCGAGGCTTTGACCCCTGATTTCCAAGGCAAGGAGGAGTTGATCAAGGTTGTCGCTACTTCCGGTCTGGATGTCTTTGCCCACAATATGGAGACGGTGGAACGATTGACTCCTCGAGTCCGTGATCGTCGTGCTCATTACCAACAATCGTTGAAGGTATTGGAGTATGCCAAATCTGTTGGTAACTGTCTAACCAAAACATCGCTCATGTTGGGCTTGGGTGAAACCGATGAGGAAATTCAGGCCACCCTTGAAGATCTCCGAGCGATCGATGTTGATGTTGTCACTTTTGGACAGTATCTCCAACCAACTAAGGCTCATTTGCCTGTGAAGGAGTATATCACTCCTGAAAAGTTTGAGGAATGGCAAACAAAGGCCGAGGCCCTGGGTTTCAAGTACGTCGCCTCTGGGCCATTGGTACGATCCAGTTATAAGGCAGGAGAATTTTTCTTGAAGAACTACCTCCAAAACAAGAAGGCGGCCGAGGCTGCAAACTAAAATATGGTTAACTAGTACTCTTTTTCGTCTGATACTTTTTGAACTTACTACAACTCAGATCCAGATGCCTCGCTCTTGTTAGAGGTGCCACCAAGGATTCGTCGGAGCTCGGCCTTTTCTTCGGCATTGAGCTTGTCAGGGAAGTCCACTTCAAAGGTGATATAGAGATCGCCGAATCCCCGGCCACTGCGTCGTGGCATACCCTTTCCTGGTACACGCACCACTTCATCACATTCAATGACGTCGTCGAGTTTGAATCGGAATGGCACTCCATCTAGTTGCGTGAGTGTGACTTCAAAACCAGTCTGTGAAAAAAAGCAAGCGCATGAGTTAGCCTGCTCGATATTCCACAAAGCAACAAACCATTGAATCAACACGTCTCAATAAAGATATCCTTACCAATGCTTCGACCAAGGGGATTTGCATAGTTTTGTAGAGGTTATCCCCATCCCGATGATAGTCCTTGTGAGGTTTCTCCGAAATGACAAAGTTGAGATCACCGGGCTTGTATCCAGGCTTTTCGTCCGTCACCCCTTCGAACGAGATAGCTTCTCCAGCCCGCATTCCCTTGGTAACATCAATCGTCAACTCAATCTTCTCAGTTTCAGTCTGTTTGGGACAATCTGAGCAACCATGAAGCCACATCTTTCCTGGGGCAATGCATCTGTCATCGTGTTGCTGGACTTGCTGCACAAAACCAGGGGCGATTTGCTGACGGCGCATGCGAATACCGGGACCTTGACATTCCGGATTGGCCTTCATACACATTTCCCATTTCAAACAAAGAACCTGACGGATGTAGGAAACTTCAAAGGTTTCACCTTTGTAGAGTTGCTCCAAGGTCAGCTCCAATGGCATATCGACATTGGGAGTTCGGTACTCTTGGTTACGTCGCTGTCGTCCACCAAAGTTGAATCCAAAAAAGTCGTCAAAGGGGGATCCGCCGCCACCACCTCCAGCTTCACGTTGCTCATGTTGTTTGATTCCTTCCTCTCCGTGACGATCGTAGATCTCCCGCTTTTCGGAATCCGACAGCACTTCGTAAGCGCGATTGATTTCGGCGAAAATGTTGGCAGCGCCCTCCGCCTTGTTCTTGTCAGGGTGGAACTCCAGTGATTTTTGCCTATATGCTCGCTTGATATCTTTGGAGGTGGCACTCCTGGAAACTCCCAAGAGCTTGTAAAAGTCGTCGGCAGAGACAATGGCGAGAAGGGCGCAGAGCTGCAAGGCGGTCCACAGCCAAGGCGAGGAAAAACGAGTCATGATCGGGATGAAAGAAAATCAAGAAGAAGAAAGACGAGGGACAAAACAGTCGGGACAATCACTGCAATCCGTGAACTGCGTAATTTCCAGAAAATATAATACTCGTATCGATTGCTTTCTCGTCGGCGAGCAATGACTTGACTTGGTCTCTGCCGAGGTCCACAAAGACGATCCTCGCGCGAAAACTGCCAAGTGGAACGTTTTGGCTTGGGTACTTAGAGTATGTAGTGTATGTAGATAATGACGAGATCATGACGTAAGCGAAGAATGAGAAGAATCTGGACGACGACAACATGCCAACCATCATCCATGGAGCATCACAGCCAGATAGATCATCACCTATCAACCTCGGTCCAAAAATTGTAAAGAAATCATGGCATCTTCATCAACGTCTGCAACGGCACATACCCAAGCAACCATTCAGTTGGCCAAACAAGAGTATTCGGAGCACATGATGGGGTTGGACGAGGCCAAGGCAGAGATGAATCGCCGCCCCTTGATTGTCAAGGCATATGCCATGGATGATCCCAAGGCGCCTTCGAGTGAAAATGTCAAAGTCGTCCATTGGGTCAGGCATGGCCAAGGATTTCACAATTTGATGGCTGATCTAGCCAGAGAGGCTGGCCGCACTTGGATTCGAGTGAGTACCTTTGACACTATCCAGCACAGCACTGGTGCTGTTGGACCCGATCCTTGCATGTTGTGGATACGCAACACCAGTTCCTCATCCTAATTTTGTTTCGGTTTGTAGCATTCCAAAACAAAGGAGAATCCCTACTACATGGCGGAAACTTTAGATGCCCCTCTCACAGACAAAGGCCGCAGTCAAGCACTGTTGTTGCAACCAGCTATTGAATCTATGCAACATCAGCCCCAACTGGTCATGCTTTCGCCCAATTGCCGAGCCATTCAGACAGGTGTCATTGCCTTTGAGTGTTTGCGAGGAAAGGCACCATTCTTGGCTCATGAGATGATCCGCGAAGAGAATGGAGTTCACCTTTGTGACAAGCGTCGTCCTACGTCGCGACAACAGGCCGAATTCCCCATGGTGGACTTTTCTCTCCTCGAATCTGAACAAGACGTTATGTTTCTGGAAGACAGACGTGAAACCAAGCTCGAAGTGGCCAACCGAATCTACCAGTTTTTGGAATACCTGGAGGGACGTTCCGAAGTGCACGTGGGCGTTGCGACGCACTCCGCATGGCTTTTGACGCTATTCAATGCCAATTTGGATTGTGACGACTCATTGAAAGGTTGGTTCCAAACTGGTGAACTACGAAGTACGATCCTCGAGTTTGTTAGGGCCTAGAAAATATATCCATAGGGATTGTACGCAGTTTGCGGCTTTTCAGAATTCTACAATCTGGCATCGGGAAAAATGCAATCACAGTTATTGTTAGGGGTCCAACTTCAAGTTATAGAAGAGGATCAACGCAGCACTACTCGTCGAAACAATCTGCAACCAAACGCGGCTGAAACGTCTGAAACAATTGCCTCTGAGGAGATTCGTGATGCCACTGTGATATGTCATTGGCTGTTTTCTAAATGTAAAGTAACCCTTTGCAGTTACAGTTTAGATTTGTTTGTATTCAACTAAAGAATTCGAGAAGAGCCATTCTCCGGAATCTAGTTCTCCCAGTGTACCTACTCTACCAAAGTGCTTGTTCTACCGGTAGTGACTGTGCGACTCATCGGACTACATGCTTGCAGCTCAGTACCTTTCACCAGCCACCAAACTCTTGGCACAACAACACCAAAATGGGAAAGACAAAGAATGTTCGACAAGCAATCATCGGTCAGCTGGGGCAAAGCCCGATGGGGAAATCAGAGTTGAAGAAAGTAATAAAGGCAAAAGACCCAAGCTGGAAGAAGCTGGTGAAGAAATCTTTGAAGGAACTCGTTTCTCAGGGCGAGATTGTGAAGGAAGGCAAATTGTACAAAATCAGTGCGGTGCAATTAGAGACGGTCACCGGTGATGACTTGCCAATTGCAGTTCGAATGAGAAAGGAACAGGATAAGGAACTATCTGTTAGATTTGAAGAACCCCAGGTTGATATTGATGATGAAATTCGACGCCTAGAAGCTGAACTGCAAGGCAACTCGTCAAGTGAGGAATCAGAACTGGAGGATGACGACGACGGTCAGGGAGATTTTGGAGTAGTTTCACTATCTGCGTATGCCAATGATCATACTGATCATTTGTCTGGGGCTCAACTCCCAACACCTGGAAAATACAGTGCACGTGGACCCTCCGAACCCCTTCCTCGAAAATCAAAAAGTGAAAAAGCCAAGGAGTTGGAACAACGACGTGTCGCCCAGAAAAAGGCCGATGGACTCAAAGAAGCTGTGAAAGAAGTCCTTGATGGATACAAAGCCCGTTCTTCTGAGAGACTTCCTTTCTACTGCAGATTCTGTTCTCAACAATACAACAATGAGGAAGAATTCTTTGCTCACAAACAAACTGAATTTCACCAAACTGCCGTTGAAATGGAACGCAAAGCGACTTACTGTCGACTCTGTACGAAGCAATTGACGTCTCCTGCGCAAATGAGAGAACATTTGGCATCCAAACCGCACAAAGAAAAGCTACAATTCATGAGGAGCCGCCAACGGGCAGATGGGAGAAGGACTAGGAAAGAACGGGGAGACAGAAACGGGAGACAGTGGGTTTGATGTCTTATCTATTTTGCCTCGAATTATTGTCCTTGATGTCTTTGATGAGACCAGCCACTCTGCACTCTGCACTCTAAACCAATCGAATTGCAGTGGCAGTGATAAACTGAGTATTACTTTCTTTTTTCTTCATTTGGCTCCTCCGTATTTAGAAATTCCATGTGCTGGTCAAAGAGCACACCATATTTTGACATGTTGGCAACATCTTTTGCGGGAGGCTTCGTCAACAACAACGCATATTTCATTGCCGGAGGTTGGTTCCTTCCACCAATAGGCTGAGATTGATAGTCGAGCGTCTGCCATCTTGTTACTGGGTCATGGATGTAAGATCGGGCCTGTTCCACATCGAGAATGTCATGCAGCGACATACATTTCCATAATTAGCCACATGATGATACGTCCCGTGGGGGGGGAGAGTACTCGTAAATAATAGAGTGCATGTCAGAATTGTACGACTTGGAAGAACTCGGAGGTTATGAACCAAACCAAATCATCACAAACTACCCTTCAAAAGAAAACTCGGCGCATTCTTGTGAGATTATCCTTTGTTTGCAACATGCCGCCTGTTGCCTTCGGCACTCTGGCTATGATTCCGGTGCTAGATGACGAGAGTATCTCTACAAGCCCACACATCTTTCTTGACTCTGCCAATAGCAGTATCGCTACGTTTCAAACCAAGGCATCGACAACACCTCATCCGTTCTTGTCCTACGCAAATCGAGGAAGCCAATTGCTTCAATCCACGGACCCCCTACATGTACCTAGTTATGGGCAACGCCAGCGAGGAAATTCCACGCCTCATTTATTTTTGAATTATTCTGACAACAGCGGGCGCAAGGGATCTGGATTATCATCTGGCAGATCTGGTGACTCTTTGGTAGGTTCCTTGGGAGAGTTCGAGCTGCAATGTGACCTCTTCCTTCAGAGCATGCAAGTCATTCCCCGTGATCGCGCTGCCGGTATTGCGAAAGCTTTCCGGTTGGCGGCCGGAGAAGTTGTAGCCGGCCAGATTGAACCCTGTGGAAGTGACGTGTTTGCGGTGTATCTTCATCAAGCCTTCGGTCAAAAACAAGGTGCAAGTGATGACACTGACCGCATTTCTGGACACATGCATGATGATGAGAGCGTTAACCGAATGAAAGGGGAAATTGAGCGACAATCCCAGGAGATTCAATTCTTGCGGAGTGCCTTGAAACATCTGGTCCTGCCTTCGCACCAAGAGTCAACTTCATCAAAGGTGACTGTCCACAAGAGATCCGATCGTCATGTACATCTCCCCGATGTACCAGAGGAAGAAAGCCCATACCTACCCGTTGTAGGAGTTCCGAGAAGCATTAGTATTCCTCTGCATCCTGAAGATAGTACCTCCCATCTTGACTTGGACTTGGGTCTGAGATGTGACCTACCGGAGGAGAGGGTGGAATTATTCAAGCCGAAGCAGTTGGTTCAAGACCCATCAGATACTGTGAAGAAGGCAATGGAGGTCCTCCACAAGGCCAAGCTCTCGGCACATCAATCGGAAGAATCTTTCACGAACATGGAAAAGGGACAAATTCATGGTAATCGAGCACGGGGTATCAGCTGCAGTGTATACTTCCAATCCTGGGGTTTGTCTGTACGCGGTCAATACAATGGGACAGTGAAAGATGGGATTCCCCATGGCCGAGGTGTATTACGCTTTGACAATCGTGACTACTATGCTGGAGAGTTTTTGCACGGAGAGTTGCATGGCGAGGGAAGTTTGTTCTTGCGAAGGGATGGGCGATGGTTGTCGTTTCGGGGCGAGTTTGTCAATAACAAATTTATGGGCCCGAAGCGGTGCACCCAAACACTTGACGACATGTCAGATATATTGTGATGTAAGATCGGTTCTAGAGACAGTGCTGTGTTTGGCGCCGCATGGTCTCTCTTGAGGTTGGCGGAAAGCTCTAATCTGTACCACGAAAATCGTTCACCTGTTGAGAGTGGATCCTGCCAAAAAAAACACTGGCCCATGATACTCTCTGCGAGCTCAAGAGTGATGGGACTACACATCTAGATAGGCTAGCTCTCGAAGTGGTCTCTTATCACGGTGTTTCAAGAACTTCACTAGAGTGGGAGCTTCCACGCAACTAAAACCTAACCATCCCAAGCTTATCCTATGATCGCAAGTGCCCATGTGCTGGTACTCTACTCTAGTAGTGCCGTTTTGGGTTGGGTAGCACCAGCCTCTTGTCATCATGGAGCGCTGCACTACTTCTTTCCCTCAACAAAACAACACTATTTTAGGCCCATGGTTAGTTGGTGTGTATTTCACTGGTTACAGTCCCTCCCACATAATAGCACGAATGGGCATCCAAGCGGGCGGCATCAAAGCTCTCACCATTGTTCCAACCAGACCGATGAATTCCACCCCATCCTTCCAAAAACTCAATGCTCGTTGTTGTCTCATTGTAGTCTGTATATGGTTGCTTTTCACACTCACAAACTATTCGATACAGGTACCATGCACAATCGGAGGTCCTGATCCGCCACCCCTTTTCCCGGAACCCATCAACCCATTATATGGAACCAGTCAACCTGATCCTTGTTCAGGGTATGACGGTGTTCTTCGCATTCGAAGTGGAGACACTGGGGCTGCTGCTGGGACGGTGTTTTTCTTGTACATGGTCAATCAATTGATTTACGCTGAAATGTACAACTTGTTGCCTTGGGCATTTTTTGACGACACATCGCATCGAGTCTATGACGAAGAAGTTCACAGATCTGGACCTCACGCTTCATTTTCTATGATTCGGGGGCGAATAGTTGAAGACGAGCAAACCAGAATGCCTAGTACTCCTCTTCCTCCCAGAAAGTACCAAGATATTGAAGTTTTTAACATCGAGGGAAGTGGTATCTGGGAATCCTACTTCGAACCTTTGTCCAGGTTTTCACCTTTCCAAAACCGGATATGCAGGGACGATAGGAAGCCATTATATGAGATATCTTATGATGGCGTTGCTGTCGGGATACACACAAGAGCTGATTGGGCAGTCCGGGCTTGGGGGTACGGTGATACATTGAAAATACACCGCCATTCCAAAGTCAGAGACTGGTACCGACCCATGCGACAGAGAGGAGCTAGTATTGTTAGAAGATACATTAAACCAAAGCCGTGGATAAGACAGCTGGTCGATGAAGCCAATCCCCTTCCATCGGGTTATCGCTGTCTCGCAATGCATGTCCGAACAACTGACAAGGCGCGGAGTGGTGGAAGAGCCGAAGTGCACGTTAATGAGTATCTTCGACACGTGATGCAGTTTCTCTCCGAAACTACTGAAGGGAAAGTATTTATATACTTGGCAACTGATTCGTCAAAAACCATAAAATCTATCCAGGAATTGTGGCCCAAGGAGGTTGTCAATTTGATCAGAAAGCAAGGAAATGTATTTCTTTCAAATTCCAGCGAACCTACGTTTGATTTGACTTCCCATCACCGCACCAACACTGAGGTTTTGGTTGACATCTATGCTATGGCCAAGTGTTCTAAGCTCTTGCATGGGCGATCGGCTGTTTCAGAGGCAGTTTTTTATGTCAACCCAGAACTTCGAGAGGCCAGTGTAGACATTGATGGTGACCAAGAGACTCTCCACACACTGATGGGAGTGTGACCATCTATCAATGTCACTACCAGAAATGATCAGATTATTTGACAATGGCAGCCGACCTTAGCCAATCGATCTACTAGTACATAATCCTAACGTGGGCTACAGCCATTGGATACTCTTGGTGAATTTCTGAGGCCCTTGGTGCGGGTACAGCGTCAATGCATCTTGTGTAGACTACAACCTCAGAAATTAACATGTCAATAGAATTAACAACTACTATCAGAGCTGAATCTTTGGCTGTAGCCAAGCCAGAGCCTCTTCTGCGAGGGCTTGCACGGACTTGGAATCAGAATCCAGAGTCAAATCTGGACGAATTGGTTCTTCGTAGGGATCGTCAATACCAGTAAAGTTCTTGATTTTCCCTTCACGTGCCATCTGATAAAGGCCTTTTGGATCTCTAGCTTCGCATGTAGAAAGAGAGGCATTGACATAAACCTCGTGAAAGGATACAATTCCTTCGACACTCTTTCGCACCTGGTCTCGATCTGCACGGTATGGGGAGATCAACGCAGCCAGCACGACAACACCGGAATCGGCCATCAATTTGCTGACTTGACCTACTCTTCGAATATTCTCCGCCCGGTCTTGTACCGTGAAGCCCAAATCCTTGCAGAGTCCATGCCGAATGTTGTCGCCGTCAAGCAAGTACGTGCGGACACCCTTGGCATTCAATAGGACTTCAAGGTGATTGGCCACGGAACTCTTACCGGCCCCACTGAGACCAGTGAACCAACAAACACACCCTTTGTGTTTGTTGAGTGACCATCTGGCAGATTGGCTTACAGACTGATCGTGCCACACGACGTTACTGCTTTTGTCCGACGCCATGGTGCTATTGAAGATCTGGTGGGCAGAACGTTTGGAGTGTGTGTCGCACTTGTAGGACGTTATCGGACATCTGTGACGTCACCTGTTGTCGGCATCTCCACCGCAAAACCAGCAGCTCTTACAGTTGTTCAGGAAGCTTGTGAAAAAAGCTCTGTGGAATGAAGAACAAATCAGCAAAGTTTCTTGGACTGGGGATCTGTGTCCTCCCGTGTAATGGCTTTGTGATCCTTTCTTCTCAGAGCAAGGGAGTTGCTTTGCATTTGGCGGGGGGAGTGCCAAACCATTCGGAGCCGCCAATGCACCAAGACACGCCATCTCCTCCTGACCATCCAATTGCCAGCAAATCCAGCTTGTATGATGAGGAGTCCCTTTCCGACCTTTTGGAGCTTCATCAGGAACTTTCATCTCAGTTTGGGGGACAAGTCTGTGGCGATGAAGGCAACACGTCACCATCCCTCCATGATGCTGTTGTCGCTGAGACTGCTGCAGATTCTTCTTCGGCAACTACTACTACCGATCCATCTACCTGGATAACAAAACCTATCAAAGAGAAATCAAATCGAATACGAGCAGTAGCATCGGATATTGATGGTACGGTAATTGGTGTAGCAAACAATCAGACGATCCATTCTAGGACGCATGATGCCATTCAACGAGCCATTGAAGCCGCATATTCCCCTATCCATCCTCTTCAAACCTTCTTTCTGGCGACGGGAAAGACAAGAAAGGGGGCACTTACAAGCTTGGGTCCCCATTTGGCATCCATGGTTCGTCAATGTCCAGGAGTCTACAACCAAGGGTTGTATTGTTTGCATCACGACAAGGTTGTTTTCGAGCGAAGACTCGATGCATCCGTTGTCAAGGCTTGTGAGCAACTCATGGCTGAGATTTCAGCCACATCTGCAACGGGCCTCGTTGTTGTAGGTTATGATGGGGATGATTTGTACTCTACCACAACGAGTAGCCCGGTACATCAAGCGAGAATTCAAGAAATTCATGACTTGTACGGGGAACCTCGAGCACAACCCATTTCATCGTTGTCGGAACATGCTCCAGGATTCCATAAGATTCTCATATATGATACGGATGCAATGGCATTGGAATACATGGTGCGGCCCCAATTGGAGGCAGTTGCTACGAATCAAGCTACTGTCACACAGTCCCTTCCCACCGTCCTGGAACTTCTACCAGAGGGTTGTTCTAAAGCTTTAGGTGTGAAAAAGATGTGTGAGTATTTGGGGATTGATCCCTCCTCACAGCTACTGGCACTAGGTGATGCTGAAAATGACAAGGAAAATTTGGAGCAAGCTGCCGTAGGAATTTGTGTGGGAAATGGATCTCATATAGCTCAGCGGGCGGCAGATGTCGTGCTAAGGGAGACTGCAGATCAAGGAGCAGTGGGAATGGTACTAGAGGAGCTTCTGGGAATATAACGTGAAGCCATCCTTCATCATTACCAAGGTTACTAAGATGTTTGTACTTGTAATTTGGGAACTCCACACTATTTTCAATCTGTACTAGATAGGTTTTTGATTACCTTTCTGATGATTACGCTGTCTACAAGAAGGAATCATGTTGCAAACCTAAACCTATGTATAAAAAGGTTGGCATGATTTCAGTATTTAGTTAACTTTCAAGTCAGAGGAGTCGAAATTCAACCTACAACAACAACCAAAGCAAAGAAACCATGGCATCCCGCAGTGACAGGCAAAGGAGACCCGTTCGGTTTACTTCCACTGCTCGAAATGAGCAAAAACATGGAAACGCCATCTACGGCATTTCTTGGGGCACTGATACATTCATAGGGCACGATGAAGCGACGTATCACTACGTTGCAACGTGTGGACATGATACCCTCACATTGTACAAAGTCGAAGACAGTGCCAGGGGGGAGTTTTTTGCACAGCAGATATACAGGGACACAGATCGGGAGGAATCATTCTATACATGTGTATTTGCAGGACGCTCCGAATATACAATCAATGAATCCAGTAGCAGCGGGAGCAGTGACACGCACACTTCACCTGGTTCATCCTGTGGGGAAAACTCTACCCTTCGCTACGAATCAGGGGATGAGTCCATTGGTACGAGTAGAGATCGACTCGCACATACCAACTCGCAGACTTTTGGACCTCAGCTTGTGTGTGTTTCGGGGTCTAGCACAATTATTAAGGTTGTTGATCCACTGCAACGAAAGATCGTCACTTACTTGAGGGGACACCGCAATGACGTATACGACCTCAAGACAAGTCCGGTCAACGAAAATCTACTGTTGAGTGCTTCGGTCGATGAAAGTATACGGCTTTGGAATCTATCCTCTTTGGCTTGCGTTGCAATATTTGCTGGGTACAATGGCCACCGGGGCGAGGTACTGAGTGTTTCCTGGCACTCGGATGGCAACAGATTTGCATCGGCTGGAAAAGACAGTCAAATACGGCTGTGGAATATTGATGCCGAACGAACAAGAGAGGCACTTCAAGCCAGTGCCCGCACTCACCCTTCTCTGGACCGACAATCGTTTCATCCTCTCACGCTGCCATTTCCATACTTTTCCACAAACAAAGTTCACGTGAACCAGGTGGATTGCGTCCAATTCTGCGGTGATATGCTCTTGTCCAAGTCTACCTACAACATGATTCTTTTGTGGTACCCAGTGATCCCAGAAGGGACGGAACCTTCGTATACCAGTGGGGCTACGGCTCACGATCCACCCAACGACGTGGTGGTACTGAAAACGTTTACACTAGAGCATTGTGAATTTTGGTTCGTTCGGTTTGCCATGGACTGGAGAGGATCATTGTTGGCAGTTGGAAACACAAAAGGGGAGATACATATTTGGGAGATTGACCGTGAATCATCAAAAGAGAGCCAGGTCATCAAAGCTGTGCCCTGGATCAATATCCGAACGCTTGCCTTCAACGCCTCTGGGGATACTCTCATCGCTTGTATGGACAACGGGCAGGTAAGGAAATTTAATTGGATGTAGTGCGGGCAACTACTAGGTAGTACGTTCTGCGGTAGAGATTGATCGCATATAGAAATGCAAGGCATAGTTAGCATAGTATATTGATTAGAACAGCGCATTATAAAATCTACGCAATGTTGTTCCTAAACTCTAGGAAAGTGAACGAAACACATCCACACGATTATCCGTCAAGTCTCCGGGGAGTATCCTTGGACGAAGGCTTGAGGAAACCTCCAATCTTCTTCCCGGATCCAGAAGACTTGCTCTTCTTCTTTTCTTCACCTGAAAACAGAAAGATTGCGTGAGAAGGACTACGTCGAAATAGCCAAAACATATAGTTGGGGGGTGGGGGGACGTACCAGTTCCACCAATATTCCTAATCTTGACCTTGATCTTTTCTCCCTCTTTGATACTATAGTCTTTGTCAAGACCAGGCAATTGTGGCTCCGGGTTCTTGGCAGCTTCCCGCTCCTTCCTGGCATCCTCCAGCGAGGTATTGAAGTCAAAGGCGTCGTTTCGCTCATTGAAGGCCATTCCAATGAACATGTGTCTTCCGTTGGCGTTTTCTATTCGTAGAACGAAGTAACGACTCGAATCAATGCATCGATCGACGGCCCCGTCTTTGATCGGACAAACGGCAAAGATGGCTCCGGTATTCCGGTCGACCAAAAGCACCAAAGTCATTTCACCCCGTTCCACAACTTTGACAGTGCCTTGCCAGACTTCCTCTGTCCACTCGGCCCCTCTCCATCCACCTGCTGTCGGTCGAGGAGGGAGTTTAAAGACATGGGCGTCCTTGATGACACAACGAACAATCTCAATGATGTCCCCATCCTCGAGTGATTTGTTGTACTCGGCCGATTCGTTGGGGACTCCGGCTTCTTCCGCACTCACGGCCTTGCCGTTCGTCTTTTTCGCCATTGTTCTGTTCTACAGGATTGTCTGCAAGTACGCTGCTGTCCACGGCAATCTGTCCGAGGAAAGGTGGTTACTCGTACGATATTGTATTGGACAATAACCGCACTGATTCAGGGAATGTGACAAAGAGTCACAACACGGGTCCGTACAGTACCGTATGTACACTCTCGTGCGTCGTGTCTTCCAACGTGATACGTATACGAGTACCACGTACCACCAGTAGGCCTCCTACAGGACCGTACGTCCGCGTGGTCGTAGATCCTTTTGCCCAGTTGGAATCATACCTCCGCAAAATCCAATGTTCAGTCTTGCTGGGACAAGATCGGGATTCGGGATAGTCACATCTTCGCCGCCATCAATGAGGTTCATGGTTCCAGTTCACCCATTCTAGTTCTAGAGCAAAACGACATGGCAAAAGAACAAATTGAATTGTAGGTGCTCCCAAAAGCATCATGGTGGGAAGGGCAAAAAGAAATTTCACCCTCAAGGGGCTTCAAATAATGTCATGCGGCCTTCATGAGGGCCTCCCCACGGTCATCTCTGGAAAAATGCAAGAGATGAAGATATTTTAGGGAGACCAAAGGCGGGATGACATAATTTTGTTGATATATAAATTTCAAGTATTTTGGGAAATCTGCTCAAGTTCTTGTTTATGAACTATGAAACTATAATAAAAATTTGGCGGCACAAGAAGTTTGTGTGCGAGGAAACACTGTTTGACTTCTAAAGTGATTTGTCTCTGCAGAGATTGGATTTTGTTTAAACTATTTCAGCATGAAGAAATTCCATGTTTTCGTCTTGTTGAAGTGGTAGAAATGGAATCTCACGCGCGTGTGCACGCCACGAATCCTTTCCCCTCCATCGAAATCTGTCAGGATTTTGATGGTTGGCACCGATTCTCGCATCCACGTATGCAAGTCTCCATCCATCAACGTCACAATTCAACCCGCCACAACACCGTAAACAACAACCATGAAGCTTTCCTTCACTAGCGCTGTTGCTGCCATCTTGTTGGCTGGATCTGCCGATGCATTCCTTCCTGTCATGCCTGTTACCAAGATGGCATCGTCGGCCCTCAGCCCTTCTGCCATGACAGCCAAGAAGATCGCCTACCGGGAGGATGCCCGTACCCCTTTGGTTGAAGGTATCAACGCTGTCGCCAACGCTGTTAAAGTCACACTTGGTCCCAAGGGAAGGAATGTTGTTATTGAGCGAGAATACGCTCCTCCCGAGATTGTCAACGATGGTGTCACTATTGCCCAAGTGATCTCCTTGGAAAACCCTGAGCAAGAAATGGGAGCTCGTCTCATTCAGGAAGTCGCCAAGAAGAGTGATTCCAAGGCTGGAGACGGTACCACTACTTCTTCTATCATGACTCAAGCTATTGTCAACCATGGTATTCGGGCCGTCACTGCTGGTATCAACCCCATTGCCCTCAACAGAGGTATCCGACGAGCTGCCAACTTGATCTCCAACAAAATCAAGGAAATGGCCAAGGTACGTTTCAACTGCTGGTAAATTTGCGTGATAATTGAATTTTGTAAGAGGTACTCATTGATTCTGAATGCAGGAGGTGAGCAGTTTGGATGACGTGCGAAACGTTGCTACCATTGCCTCTGGATCCACTGAAATGGGTCGTATCATTGCTGAGGCCGCCGACAAGGTAGGAGAAAATGGAAACACCATTGTAGAGGAATCTCAAACTTTGTTCGATGAGATTGAGTTCACCGAGGGATTGACTGTTGACCGTGGATACATCTCTCCTTACTTCATCAAGGATGAGAAGAGGCAAGTGGCTGAGCTTGTCAAGCCCAAGGTATTGGTCACCGACAGCACCATCAAGAGCGTCAACGAAATCCTTCCTCTTCTTGAACAACTCGTCAAGACTAAGGAGCCTCTACTCATTGTCGCTGAGGATGTTGCTGGAGAGGCTCTCTCCGCTTTGGTTGTCAACAAGCTTCGAGGAGTTTTGGATGTCGTTGCCATCAAGGCTCCGGGATTCGGAAACAAGCGAAGGGAGCATGCTCAAGATATCGCCGTCGCTACTGGAGCCACTTTCATCACAGATGAGGTTGGAATGAACCTTGGAAGCCTCAACATGCAAATGCTTGGAACTGCTGATCGTGTCGTCATTTCTAAGGATTCTACTACCATTGTTTCCGACGGCAAACAACAAAAGGAGATTGATGCTCGCATCGAAGACCTCAAGTCTAAGCTTGAGGCTGCCGAATATGAATACGAGAAGGGACAGATCCAGGACCGCATCGCTGCATTGGGGGGTGGAATTGCCCGCATTAAGGTTGGGGCAGCCACCGAAACTGAATTGAAGGACAAGAAGCTTCGATACGAAGATGCCCTCAAGGCCGTCATGAGCGCCCAAGAGTTGGGAGTCGTTCCCGGAGGAGGATCCACTTTGGCCTATCTCCAACAGAAATACCGCGATGAGGTTCTTGATTCTTTGAGTGACGAGGATGAGAAGCAAGGTGCCACTATCTTGTTCAACGCATTGGGAGCTCCCTGCATGCAAATCGCCGAAAACGCTGGAGTCGAAGGAGCTGTTGTCTTGTCCAAGGTACAAGAAGGTTTCGATGACAAGGGAGTAAGTGGACGGTGATTGTACTTTCTCTGCAAACCTATGAAATTCCTATGTATGCACTAACGCTTGTTTTCTGTTAGTTTGGCTGGGGATGGGATGCCGCTTCCATGGAATATTGCAACTTGGTGGAGCGTGGAGTCTTGGATCCTGCCAAGGTTACCATCAACGCAATTGAGAACTCTGCCAGCGTTGCCGGGCTTGTCCTCACCACAGAATGCTTGATCACCGAAATCCCAAAGAAGAAGAACGAGGCGGAAGAAATGCCAAACATGGGTGGTATGGGCATGGGAATGTAAGACCCTGTGTCAAACGCTATGATTTGTCTCTAGGATGACGGAATAAGTCCATTGTAAAGCAAATCCATTGACAAGAATCTCTAGTATCGTCCAGCAAACTTAGCATTCAACTTGGTAATACCACTGCCGTCTTGATCCGGAGGAGCTTTCCACTCGTCCTTTTTGGAGTCCTGGAGTGTTGGAGGGCCCTTGGCCTTCGGAGCAGGTTGTGACGCTCCCTTTGATGCTGGTTTGAGAAATGAAAGGGTTCCTTGAATGGTGCTTGCATGCTTCTTACTAGAAGGGAGACTAGGCGGTGGCATATTTGGACCTACAACTCGTGGACGCTTTGGTGGTGGCATGGGTAGCACTGTGGAAGTGCTTTCCTTCGGTGGCTCCCTCTCGGTTGGCTTTGGCATAGGAGGGGGTAGTTCACTGGACACAGCAACCTGGGATGGGGGCGGCATAGGAGGAGGAGGCAACATAGTACTGAAATCACTGGCATTATCTGTCTCAGCAGCCGAAGCAATTGTTGGCTCTTCCGCGGACCTGGAAGGAGGTGGACCCACCCCAATGTACCCAGACGCTCGATCTACCTGTATTTTGTCATTTACGACCACAAGAAGTTGTTCTATTTCCTCCAACTGTCTGGTCTGGGTTTCCCCCTGATCTTTGAGATTGGAGTAAGTTTCCCGAGCAAGATTCAAATCGTTTTGAAGGAAGAACGCTTCTTCTTCATCCCCTTGCGCATGCAACTTGTTGTGTTTCGCCTGAAGATTATCTATACGTTGCTGTGCTCGGTGCAGCGCATCTTCTTGCTGTAGATAGTTCCTTTGAATCTGCTTCCACTTTGATACCAGGGAAGACTCTGACTCATTGTCCCCAATGATTTGATCATTTCTGCTTTTGGTCCGATCAAAGAAATCGTCGTCCTCGTCCAATTTATCTGATCGAGCCCCTTGTCGTGTCCTGTTGTGTTGAGACTTTTCTGGATGTAGTTTGTCGTATAGTTCAGACTCGAGTTCCACAATAGATTTCTTCAGAGTCTCTTCGCGTTCTGCATTGCGCTGGAGCTGGCGCTCTTGACCTTCTGAAAGCTCCCCCTTCCTTCGAATTTTGTCGTCCTCTGATTCGAGGTTTCCCAGTTTGTATTTCATGATGTTGAGCCTTTCCAGCATTCTGCGGTGTTTCTCAGGTACATCTGCATCCATCGGAACTTCCTTTCGCGGCTCACTGTCCATGTCTGTTATTCCCTCACTGGAGTCGATGTCATCGGTAGCAATGCCCCAGGAAACACCCTCATCACCTTCTAGCATTTTGATAGGAGCAACTGTGCTGGCCTGTTCTAGTTTCTGTTGTTCAAGCCTCGCCTGGAGGGCCCCCCTCTCAAATGAATATGGTCCTTCGAGACAAAACACACGCGTGGAAGCCCCAAACTGCAATATGTCACCAGGGAACAACATGACCCCCCTTGCTCCAGCTTGTTGTGAGCTGGACTCTTGTCGTCCAATCGCTTGAGATGGCAATCGTTTCTTGTTACACGTGGTCCCATGAGTGCTTCCCAAGTCTCTCAGCCAGGGAATGCCTTGTTGGTCAAAGGCGATTCGGGCGTGCTGTCGACTTGCACTTTCATGATGGATAGGGACATGCACCATATTGGTTGCCCTGCCCAGAACTGTGCATTTGCGTCCACCTAGGGAATGTTTTCCCACCTCAACACCGCCTTTGATTTCAACCAAGAACCAATCTTGTCCCTCTTCTGTTGTCGGTAGAACTGCCCATGAGGGTTCTTGGTACGATCCCATGACGAAGGATTAGCCTACAATGGAGGCAAGTGGCAATGGCAATGGAACCTCTAGACTGTAGTAGGTCTGGTCATTTTGGGTTCATGGTAGTCGAATGTCGAGAGACTAAGGCAGCTCCTACCACGTGCACGTCTCAAACCTCGTCATCGTCCATTGATTGGCGAGTGATGGACTGCCGACGAGCGAACCAACTTCAACCCTCCAAAGACGAAATAATCTTCTCATCCAATACGTGCGATCCGAATCTCCTTCGCGTTGCACATTCACTTTCACCATCACTCGAGAATCCTGTTGGGGACTGAGCATGCTAAAACATTTCACATCATTGCAAATTTCATTTTTTGTGTTGCTCTATTTATCTTTTCTGACGCCGACAACTGCTTGGGATATTCTTGGTGATCAACTCCGATTCAAGATTTTGTCGTCCTACACGTCTATGATGGATTCCAAAAACACTCCGAAGTCGACATTTGTTCCTGAAAGAAGGCAACAATCTATGCCTTCGATTACTTTTGATGATACTTCTGTTGCTGGGCCTGGTCGTTTGGAGGAATTGAAGCAAAAGGAGGCCGAGCTTGCTCGACAACTCGCTTCCATTCGAGTTCAAAAAGTGGCCGCATTGCGGTCGAGGCCCCTAAAAATTGGAATTGTGGGTTTCGGACGCTTTGGTCAATTCATTGCCAAGACGTTTGCCAAGCATGGCTCACTCGTTGTTACCTCGAGAACTGACTATACCGACGTTGCTGACGAAATGGGTGCCACCTATGTTCCCCTGGATGACAAGGAAGCATTCTTGAGTCATGATTTGGACGTAATTATCGTCGCCGTTTCCATTGTGAGCTTTGAATCTACAATTCAAAGTTTGCTGCCTTCTCTTCAAGAGTATGTTGCAAAGAACAACAAAGGACCCTTGATGGTGGACGTGCTGAGTGTCAAGGAGCATGCCAGAGACATCATGCTGCAATCCCTTCCTCCAGAATGCGATATCCTGTGCACACACCCTATGTTTGGACCTGACTCGGGTCGCCATGGGTGGCGAAACTTGAATTTTGTCTATGAAAAAACGCGCGTTGACAGTGTCGTCTTTGACCCAACAACAGTCCCCACTGGCGAAGATTTTGTAGATACAATGGGGAACATTCATTCTGTACATGAGGATAGCGATGCGCACATAGAATCGATGGACCGAATCGAACGTTTCTTGAGTATTTGGGAAGAAGAAGGTTGTCATATGGTCCCCATGAGTGCCAAGGACCACGACGAGTATGCTGCCAACTCGCAGTTCATTACGCACTTGATGGGGCGTATTTTGGGAGCACAGGGACTGACAAAAACACCCATCGACACCAAGGGTTTCGAATCCGTCTTACAGCTTGTTGATTCCACAACGGCTGATTCTTTTGATCTATTCTATGGTTTGTACAAGTACAATCGAAAGAACAGTAAGGCAACCATTAGGCAACTACGTACCGCCATGGACAATGTTGTCGCGCGGCTGGAGGAATTGGAGCGAGAAGATCACCCCCAAGAATCCACTGGGACAATATTACACAACTAAACGCTATAAAGTATACAATGATAAAACAGTGATGCATGATGCCCCGTTACCCCAGTTTTATCGAAGCTACTCAAGCTGATTTTCTTCATCGTCATCGTCGTCGGCCCCATCTTCGTCATCATCATTGGTATTCACCGTAGGCTGCGGAAGAAATGACACTTCAGGGGGGTCATCGTCGTCTGAGTTCTCTGGTACCTCTGTATTACTTTCTATTCGTGGAGGTGCGCTTGCTTCCGCTTCTTGCTCCTCACTCGAGGCCTTCCCTTCTACTGTTGTTGCCGCCTCGCTTGGTGCATCTCCCGTTGGTCTGTGATCTTCTTTGTCAGTTGACGATGCATTGTCAGACAATGGAGTGGATAGCTCCATTTTCGGCAAGGATTCAATGATTCGTTTCCAATCTTTAGGTGATATCGCCCCAGGGGGGGCTTCTGAGGACTGTGTATGGCGCATGTGATTGGGATAGAGAGCGAACTTGCGAGCTAGCAAACACCCCCCCTGTCGAGCCAAACTTGCAACATTCTCCAAGTCTCCAGGACCGTTGGTGAATGTTTTGGGATTTCGCATTCCATGCGACCAGTCCGTGTAGGTAATCGGTTGCTTGCGAACAAATGTGTAAGGGGTGGGTGCATCGGCGGACGGCTCCTCTCCTTCAGAAGACCGACGACGTTGCGTATCTTCTCCATCCTTTGTAAACCTCAAATACCCCAAGAGTGCGAGAGCCGTGGGTATATACATTTCATCAGAAGCACTGATATCTCGGTAGGAATGCCACAGTTGATGCTTCCATGGCATGTGGGGTCGGTCAAGATTGACAATGGCGGCTGCATGCTGGCGACATAAGACGACCCATTGGTCGGCTTTCCATCGATACTGTCCAGGAATTCTGGGATGGATGTTTCCAAATTGATCATTCTCGTAGGCATTGCGAGGAGTATCTTCGTCTTTGCGATGACGAGCATTGACCCAAGAGACTGTCGTGTCCTGGAGGGCCCGGAACACTTCAGGGGCCGTCGCAACTGGGAGACAAGTTTCACTTATCCATACAAACTGGTCGACAGGAGGGATGTCGTCCATGTTATTGGTGTCTGTGTTCGTATCGCTTCCCTTTCCAGGCGAATGAATGAGGAATCGGCGAGAGGAAAAGCGCATGTCAGCTTCCTTATCATTCCCAATGGTCAAGGCAGCCTGTAACAGATCCAGCATGGCCCTGGTGATTTCAACAGATCCCCAGTTGGGGGTCCTTGTGAGATATTCAGGTTCCATATAGGAGTTTCCTCGACCTGGACGTGGAGGGTGCACCAACAAACGTTGACGGAGCCAGTCACTTTGGACTTGCTTTGGATACTTGGCATGGCAACAAAGAGATACATAACAATCTTCATCTGAGGCGAGAGTATTGCACCACTCCCTCCAGATAGCTTCATACGGGAAACCGTCTATGCAAAGGAGCATCCAACAAATGTGTCTCGCCTTGTGCTGTTTGGTTTGGGAAGTTGGCTCCGCAGGGAGTCCCTTTGGAATCTTGTAACCATTGTATCGTAGACTCCCTAGACCATCAGGGTCTGGGGACTGAATCCTCCGTCTAGAGTGAGAGCCACCTCCTCCATCGTTCCAATCCCTGACCCGACGACGATCGCCACCGCGCGAAGAGTAAGGGTTGGGGTCATTGTTGTAGCTGCGCGAACGATCGTTGTAGGGCCCTCGATCGGAATAACCTGGTGAATTTCGTTGCTGAGATTGTTGCTGTTGTTGACCTTGTCTACCTTGGAAGGCGTTGAGACGAGAGCGAAAGTCCATGGTTCAGGAACTCGTGCCGTACGAGTACCGTAGTTAAAATACCGGTAGTGGCTTGACGGCATGTGCAGAAGCACTTCGTGTGACATCCGGACATCAGAAAATGTCGCAGCGATGGCAAGACGTTCCGGTAGCAAAAGTTTGGATCGAAGTAGTCTGGATTCCGAACCCGGGCGAGTTTACCATTTACTATTCTGTCCTTCCTACGGGTCCTACAGCCTCCACCGTACCCGACCATCCGTCCCGCCCCTGCATCATATCTGTAGTCCTCTTCCAAGGTGGGTGCTGTGTGAACGACCATGGTGTAGAAACGCAACAACAACAGGAGGGTGCTTCCACTCTACTGGTTCCGTATTAGTTGTGTGCTAGTAGTGATTACTGTGTGGTCGGTATTGTTTTTCCTGCAACGTTTCTCACTTTTCGCCCGACTTTCTTGTGTTCGGTTCCACCACCATTTTAGACTCTTTTACTTTGACATCATGGGAAAGCCCAACGGACTCCGAACCGGACGTAAGCTCCGAATCCACCGACGCAACCAACGTTGGAATGACTTGAATTACTGCAAGGCCAACTCCATCACAGCCATGAAGGCCAACCCTATGGGAGGATCCACCATGGCCAAGGGAATTGTCTTGGAGAAGATCGGTATTGAAGCCAAGCAGCCTAACTCCGCTATCCGTAAGTGCGTCCGTGTTCAATTGATCAAGAACGGAAAGAAGATTGCTGCCTTCGTTCCCCGTGACGGTTGTCTGAACTACGTCGATGAGAACGACGAAGTCTTGATTGCTGGATTCGGACGTTCCGGACACGCTGTGGGAGATATTCCTGGAGTCCGATTCAAGGTTGTTAAGGTAGCGGGAGTGTCGCTATGGGCATTGTACAAGCAAAAGAAGGAGAAGCCTCGATCGTAAACTATAGATTGGTTGAACTTTGAGAAGTTTGTTTCTTTGCTATTGTATCTTCGCATGTACCGTTGGCACTGTCTACAGTTATCTATGATTATGGGTCACTTCCAGTAATATTTGAATGCTCACCTATCACAACTACGAGTAGAGTCTACTCCTAGTCCTCCTCAATGGCATCGCCCAGCCGTTCTTGCAGAATGGGAATGACTCGGGCACCTTCTTCTGGTGAAAGCAACCAGTGTAATTCAGCCGCTTCGGGGTCCTTTCTCCCTACCACAAAGATAGGTGTGAGAATCCGCGCCACCACAAAACGATCCTTCTCGCACTCGAAACTAAAGAGAGGGTCCAAATCATCAAAGGGAAAAGCATCGTCCGTGGGTTTGTCTGCGTCCTCGTCGGAACTACTAGGAGGAGACAAAATTGAGGAAGCCTGGAATGTGTCTGGGGGAGAATCGTCCACTTCATCCTCTGGGACAATTTCCCAATCATCACTGGAGTCTACTTGGTCCAACTCGTCGTCCCTCTCTTCTTCTTCTTCTTCGTCTTTCTCATAGTCTTCGTCGGAGGGATCCACCAGATTCTCCATCGTCTCCCCATCATCGTCATCGTCTTCACAGTAATCTTCATTGTCATCTTCTTCGTCATCCATATCATCAAAATTCCCAGAGCAGGTTAGAACCTGTGGCGACCGTTGTAATTCATAGGTTTCACCAAAAATCTCCGACATCTCATGAGCTGCCAACCCAAAGACATGGTTCATCTGAGCACTCTCCACCGAGACAACATCGTAGGCTCCCTTTTGGTTATTGAACTGACACACGGCAATGCATTGATTCATGGGGACCCCAACAGTATAATCCACCCCATCAATATTGCACACGGCATGCCGAAAACACTCCAACGGCACTGGTGAATTGGCATCCACAAAGGTAAGAGGTATCAGATCTGCAGATTCTTCAGATTGAGTGCGGGCCTGTAGTGGGTGGGGACGTGCGATGGAAAATGATTTGTACGGAAATGTCACCACGAATGAACTAGAACAGCTTGCAAGCAGAAGCAAAGTCTGAGCCTGGAGAAGAAGATTGTTGTACATCATCCTGTTCTCGTTGATGCCAAATCCTTCTTTGGAGGATGGTGGCAACAAGAAAATCAACGGGGGATTAACTGGACTAATGCAGCCGTCGTTTCCCGTTGACTACTCCGACTGCGAGGACTGATGCCAAACAATCCCCTCACAAGAGAGAATCATTGGGATGCCCTCATCGCCCATGACCAATACCAATGCTGCAGCGTCGATGACATCGGCAATGGAGGAAGACAATGAAGAATCTCCGCAACAAGCCTTGATTTCCAATCTGGACCGAACTCTTTCTCGTTTCAGCGACGACCCTTCTGGGTACCAACCGCCTCCATTGACTTCCACCGACAATATACTACGAACATACTCTCCTCCTCATCAAGAAAAGACATTTCAAGAATTGTATTCCACTGTATGGCCATGTTTGTCTGGGTCTCGTACCACTTCAGCGGCCATTCTTATGGGACCCCATGGGAGTGGGAAGAATTTGTTGGTTCATCGCTGTCTGGAGGCATGTCGCCATCAATTGGATGCCAAGAACTCCACTGCTGGTACAGCGCCCAAAGCACATTTTCATACCATTACTATTCAGGGAATGACAAGAGGAGATGATGATGTTTCTCATGTTATGTATGATATTGTCCGGCAACTCAATGACATTGCAGGAAATCCACAAACAAGGGTTCAGTCGGCCGCCTTTTCATCCAATGTTGCATTGCTCAACTCTGCCCTGCAAATGGCGCAAGTAGATCAAATTCCCATTGTTCTTATCATCAAAGAACTTGACGCTTTTCTGCAGCAAAAGAGACAGGTTCTGTTGTATCATTTGCTGGATCGCGTTGCCACACCAGGAAGCCATTTCATGCTCATTGGTCTCACCACACACTTTCAAATATGGGGTCTTATGGAAAAGAGAATTCACAGTCGGGCCGCTGGAACCACCAAGTTTATTACTCTTCGTCCCCTTGAGTCCTATGACCAGCTTGTAGACCTGTTACAAGACAAATTGAAGCATTGTGTCATTGCCTCGGATATTGTGAAATCATGCACTGAGTCGGATTCTTTGTCCAACACCTTGCAACGCGAGTTTCAAATGGCACGTGGGGTAGGATGGTTCTGTCGAGTGTTCATGTCAGCTATTTCACTCTACCGATTTCATTGTATCTTGGAAGATGCACCTGTAACTCGTCCACCTCCTTTCACCTCGGACTTCCTGGTAGAAGCACTGGCTATGATGAGTGCCGCATCGTTAACGGACCAAGATGTAGTGTCCACTACTCAGTCTGTTCAACTAGGACTTGTACGTGATGTTGCAGTTGATCCACGTCTCCAGGCCTTGAGAGATCTATCGGTGGTTCAATTAACCTTGATGCTGGCAGCACGCCGCATCTTGGCCCGCGAGGCTCAACGAGATATTTCAGCAGTGTACTCCACCCCATTGACATTACAACGTATGATTCAAGAAGTTCAAACTTTTCGAGTGTCGTCGCAGTCCCAGTGGGTTGCTGTGGGTCGACAACTATTGGATCGTGGAGTACTCGTGCCCAGTATGGATCACTCCGGTCGGGGTCCACTGCAATACGAACTTTCAATGACCTACAAAACGTTGGATACCCAATCTTTTCTCCGATTACCATTGCATTTCCCTGTCGAGTTGGAAAGAGAATTCAATCTGGCATTGCAACGAAATTGGTTCCAAGAGGGATCAACCCGACTCCTCGAATGGGGTCGCAAGACATACTGATCATGACAAGGCTACAGACATGTGATACAATGGAGAGCGGCTTAACTAGTTGTACCTTCGGTTATGGTGTCCTTGCTAGCTGTATTGATGGGTTTGGGGTTCATTCTCTCTGCCTCTTCGACAGTCAGCAACACACTTTGAAGGGCAACTTGATCAATGGGCTGACCCATAATGCGAAGGAATTGCTTCACGTGGGCAATGGCCATATCAGTGCTCAAACTCAGATACTGCTCACCCAAGAACTGCAGAATCCATTTGGGCAGTTTCGATCTCTTATCGTGGCGGTTGTACCGCGAGTCGGCAAAGATCATTAACCCATAGTCTGTCTTGCTACGAATAACACGGCCCACACACTGTGAGGCTTGTCTGAGAGCGTCAAAATTCAAAAAATCCTGTTCACGAATTTGATGGTGTGTTTGAAGATACTCCAACCGAGCTCGTAGCACGTGACTCAGAGTATATTGGAAAGGAACACCAAACATGATCACAGCACGTCCATAATGTCGGTCAAAGTTGATACCCTCGGAAACCTGAACAAATGGATGAGCCACTTGCTTTCTAATTCACCAAAACAACACATTTCTTTGATGCTTACCTTTCCTCGAGCAACGGACAAGAAGACAGCACCACGTCCGGAATCACATGCCCGTCGATAGTTATCTAGAGCCAAGGTCGTTTCCACGACATCCTTGGTTTCAATGAACACCAGTTTTGCCTTTGTTAGATCCCGCAATATTCCAATGGCATCCCATTCACTAATCAGCGACTCCATGTAGGTGTAAGATGTAAAAAAGGCAACCACACCATCCGGAATCACACTGCATAACTCCACCAACATCGCACCATAGTTTCGCACAACACCCAAGTCGTTTCTGTCTTCAAATCTAGTCGATACCGCCAACTGATCAGATCCTCGGGTAATCACCAATGGACGGATGCATGGTCGAAACGTAGACATGTTGAACGACTCGGACACGCAGGGCTCAAACTGCAGAAGCTTGGGATAAAGATCAATAGGCGATAGAGTTCCGGATGTGATTACAACACTGCCAAATCGCTTGAAAAGCGGAGCAATCGCCAACGAAGAATCCAGGCACGACAGCTGGATACTCGGGTCCGATGCACCTGGAATCGAAGAACCGTTCGGCTCCATGATGATTGCAAAGCGCGCAATACCTTCGGAATACGTTGCCAATAGTGTCGCAAAGTCCGCCACATCGGACAATGAGCCAAAATCATCCACATTTGTAACTTGTAAGGTCCGGAGAAGAGAGTTTAGTCGAGAGTACGCAAACCGAAGAGGTTTGGCCTCTAGGGAAGTTCCATTCGTCATGCGATGCAAAAATGCCAGCGGTGTTTCACTTTTGACACCTCCATTAGGGCCAGCCACGCTACGAAGACGTGTCTTCAGATGTTCGACTACCTTACGCATGAATTGGATAAAATGCTCTGCACGGCGAATGTTTCCAGGCACACTTTCACTGAGCACATCGGGATCCAATGCGTTCTGCAGACAAGCAGTGAGTGTTGTGAGTTCGTGACACCATATTGCATGACAACAACGCAAGACTGTAACGTACACTAGCCAGGCCTCCATCGTTTGCGGGTGCATCCAATAAGCCTTGATCAATGAGACCTTCAACTAAATTGCGATACTCTTGCTGCAACCTCTGACTGTCAGATTGCTTGATCCTTGAGACTTCAGAGGAAAGCCTTCCGAGCGACCTCGTCGCATGTTCGAGTGCCCGGTCATTGATGGTGACCGACAGAGCTTCTATGCAAACACTATCAATGTTGTGGGCCTCGTCAAAAACCACGATACTTTCTGCCTCTAGTTCCTTGGACACCATCTTGGCAACCTTGGGGTCCAGCATGTATTGGTAGTTGAACACGAGAATGTTGGCGTGGTTGATGGCCTGACGCGTCAAGAAATAAGGACACCAGCCTCGAGCCTGTCCCCACTTTTTCAATTCCTCAAGATCAAATACACCACTTGGCATGGTTGTAGATTCTCCTGCTGCTCGAAAAGAGTCGAAGTAGGAACAAGTCTCCACAGCCCCAGGGTTTTGTTGGGCTTGCTCCACGACCCAAGAAGCGGTCATATTTCGACAGGCTGCATCCACAGCTTCACGGTCACTTTCTGCCATGACACGCTCATGAATGCACATGTTTCTACGACTGGATAGACATAGAGCCAGGGATCCGTTTCCACCAGCTCCTTTGGAATTTGCAATGGGACCCATGTTGTGCTCCCGTCCTCGCTTGGGAACACCACGAATTTTCCGAGGTTTCTTGCGGGATGGTTCTGCATCAGATGTGTCCATTGAATCAACATTTCCTTGTGATGCGTTGGCTTGGACCCCCATATCTTCGAAATCGCCCGGTTGTGCCAGAGCCAGCTGCTCAGCACGGTACGCGAGAACCGTTGCCAACTCCTCCATCACTGCTGTCATCTCGGGAACTGTACGGGTACAGTAGATCAACTTGCCAGCAGAAGGATTAGCGAACTGGTAAGAAGTAATGAGACTGAGCAAACATACTGTCTTTCCTGTTCCTGTAGGCATTTCCAACAGGCAGTGACCGCCGGCATCCAACGCCTGTTTCAAGGATCGCATGTACTGGTATTGCTCTACATACACGCGATCATACGGAAAGAACACATCGAGACCATCTAGATCGAATCTCATTGTAGTGTTGAAATGACGTTTTCCTACCCGAGAGAGGATAAGGCGATTCTTGTTCGAGACAACACAGCACAACGACAGATGTGTGTGTTCTGGTGTCGGATGCAAGAAAGAGGCGGCACCTTTGGACTATGTGTCATAAATCATTATAAGCCAAAACTTTTCTTATCAGGTTATAGCCGGGTCTTCAATGGACCCACCCTCTTTGAAATTTCTCTCGATCCTTCAACCTCTTTTTGCGCGTTTTTGCAAGATTAACTTTTTCACATGAACTTTTGCTCCAGCAGCTCCACTTGCCGCAAAGTGTCTACTATTACGCTGTTGCACAACTCTAGTAGCAATCTCAGTTCACTCCATATTGATTAATTTGTTTCGCCATAGATGGCAGAATGCTACTACCTAGTACAGCTGATGATGGGGTCCCCCTCTAAAATCAGGGGGCCCTTTCGTATTCCTCTTTCCCTCAAACGTGTGCGAGAAAGGCTTCATGACGCTTCCAAAGAGTGACAACCAGTGTGAAAGTTGAACTTGGTCGTTGCCCACTTCCCGGCCTTTGCGCTTTTTACAGTTTTCATTTCGCATTCCACTGAAGAAGCTGCCAAACGAAGGATTTGCCATGTCTAGTTCGAAAGAGTCCGATATCACTGTCTATGGTGCCACCAGTTTTGTTGCCAAGCACATTCTCAAGTACCTGTTCCAAGTTGTCCACCAGAGTGACGCCAACGACGAGGCTGCTTCCATTCGCGTCACCATCGCTGGACGCAATGAATCAAAGCTCCAAACTGTGAAAAACGAGTTGGATTCTCTGCCTGGTTTTTCGTGTATCAAGGATGTATACGTCGCAGATGGATCGGATCTACCCAAGCTTCAGCAAATGGCACAACGAACGAAGGTTGTCATCAATTGTGCGGGGCCATACTCCAAATACTCGTCGATGGTTGTTGCTGCCTGTGCCGAAATGGGAACGGACTACGTCGATTTCACTGGAGAGGTTTACTGGGTTGCTGCCATGAGACAAAAATATGGAGCACTTTCCAAGGCATCAGGCGCTCGCATTGTCTCCATGTGTGGATACGATTCCATTCCTAGTGATTTGGCCTTATTCGCCGCAGTGCAAGCATTGCGACAAAAGGTATCCACAGGCGGTGGTGATGACTCACCAGTATATCATCCAAAAATATATCAAGCCAAAGTTTGGCATCAAATGTTTGGAATGGCCAATGGAGGTACCGTGCAAACCGCCGTGGACTATGAATGGGACCCCGTCAGGGATTTCTCCATCCAGACCCCTGCTGGAAAACGTGAACTTCGATCCGTTCCTTTTCTTGTTGGAGACCCTCTTTCTTTGACTCATCCCACCAAGGTTCGTCACAATCCAGATTATCAACCCCAGCGAGATTTTCTTGCGGCGAGCGAGTGGTGGAATCAGATCATTTCTCTAGACCAGGAATTCGGATACGGGGTGTCATTGCCCATGCCCATGGCGGCTATCAATCTGTAAGAATGATGTTGTTCTCGTGTTTGACCTGACGTCAGTACATGTCTCTCATTTTTTGTCGCACAGGAAGGTAATGCAGGCGTCTTCGGTTGCCTTGGACTACGGTGGCGGCCAACCCATGAGCATTCGGGAGAGGATGCTTCCATTGGGGTTCACAGCGACCCGTGCTTTTGGCGCTTTTGTCTTCTTTCCAATGCTTATTCTTCAGATAATCATTTTGTGTGGTGTTGCTATGTTCCGATTTCCCTATGTTGGGAAGAAGGTAGTGGATGTCGTTGCACCGCCCGGAAGTGGGGCCCCTGACTGGGCTGTCGAGATGGGCAACAATGCCGTGTATGCTGTCGTGACCGCAGAGCCACAAGAAGACAGCGCTCAGAAGGATCTGGTCAATCGAGGATATGCTTATATGAACTTTCACGGCGATGCTGGAAATGCTGTAACCGCGCAATGCGTAGTGGAGTCTGCGCTCGCCTTGTTGCTCAACAAAGCTACACTACCGCCCAGAAGTGAGGACGGTTTTGGAACACCAGCGGAGATTCTTGGGAAAGTCCTTCTTGAGCGGTTCATTGCAACAAAAGTTCGACCAATTGAAGTGAAAATCACCGCCAGAACTGGAGTAACAAGACGCGATCCAAAGCTATACATTTACTAACACTTGGCTAACAACAATAAATCTAAACAGGTTCCAGATAAAGATGAAAAGGCTATAAAAGGCTATCGGGTTCTTCTAGTAATCACCGCGTATGCGTATGTATTTTGTTCCTCCCAACGACAATCACAACAACTGCGCCACACGGAGTTGACATATGTACATCTTAACTGCTGTTTGCAATGATGGCTTCTTCGCCTCCTTCCCGAGTACCAGGCCCACGGGTACCACCTGAGCACCCGAACTACTAGAGTAGGTAGTAGACCAGCCCCATTACCTGGATTGCTTGTCGTTTTCGACATCACGATGAAGTTTCTTGGCACTCATTCGTGCTATCGCGAGCTTCTTTGCCTCTTGCTCAGCAATGCGGTGTTTCATATCCTCAACATATTCCTCAAAATCTAGCTTAGCCGCTTGCTCAATGACTCTCCAGAACTCAGGAATACCATCCCCCGTAATGGAAGAAACTCCCACGGCATTTTTCTCAAAGGCTGTATAGAATTCATCCAAGACAAGCGAAAGACTGCGCGTGAGCGAGTCATAGAAACCACCTCCTCCATCCTCGTCGCGTGCTTGGTCTAGAGCATCTTGGAAGGCCTCATAGTCTCTCATCCATTCCATGCAAAACTCGTGGGAGACGACATCGGTCTTGTTGAAACAGATAACCAAAGGGAGACGTGTTCGATAGTACATGGAACATGCGTAGAGCATGTTGCTCATGAAAGTATTGGGGGAGGAGGCACAGCGAACCGTGTCCACCACAAAGACAAGAACGGTCGGAAAAGTAGAAGCTAGGGACTCGCTCAAGATTTGACCGGATGCACTCCATGTAAAGGCTTCAATTTGTCCCGGGGTATCGACCAACAAATACTTGGAGAGTTGCTGCGCGTCAGCTCGTCGCTCCAAGATCCCAATCACTTGATCGAATTTGGTAGCATACAGATTAAGGGAAGTCATGATGGCTCCGTTGGGTCCAAGATTATGCTGTGACATGACTTGCTTGTAATCGACTGTATCACGAATATCGATACTGGCTCCATAGGGAACTTCCAAAGTAGCGGGATCCAAGTTTATGGCGTAGGCGGGCATGTTCTCGCGTGCAGATGGCTTGGTTTGCTCCCAAGCTGCGACGTTGGTATCATCCGTTTCATCGGCTGTCTCTTGCACAGACTCTTCGGGAATGGTAGATTGCTGAAGGGCCGTCATGAGTGTAGTTTTGCCCGAACCCGCCATTCCAACAACCAGAACACAAATAGGGGCAGGATTCTCTGTCGTTTGGTTCGCAATGCGATCCACAACGGGAGGTAATTTCATAACTTCGGGGGGTCCAGCAGGCTCCATGATTTTGCGAAACAACTACGAGGACAAGGGTGGAAAGAAGTGTTGAGTGTAGTTGGTGGCAAAGGCATTTTCCGTGTTAGTCGAACGAATCAATGAGTCGGATGAAGGGCGGAACACATTTACGTCTGTGCTTGCTTCACCATGGGTTCAATCTTCCACGTTGCAAAAGTAGAACGAGCCAATCAAACAGCATCATTCTTGGGAAACTCTTGGAAAGACTACGGTACCTTTGTAGCTTGTACTTGGGCATTTGGGGCATTGGCGACTTGGATCCGTTTGATGCCAGATTTTTTTCTCGTTTGTCGTCGTCATCAACCCATCAATCCTCCAGAGTTGTCTCGCTCACAGGTTTCGAAACCATGAGATTCAGCAACGTTGCACTCCATGCATTGGCATTGTTGGCTGTCAGTCAAGTCCAATTGCCTTTTTCCCGTAAGTGTCAGGACAATGGCAGTCAAGAATGGCGGCACAACAATAGCCATCAATGACACATGCCGAAATTTTCTCGTGACGATTGCCTCACAGTTTTGTTTCCTCTCTATCAGAATCATCCACATTCTTGGTACAAGCTCAAGAGGATGTAGCTCCCGAGACAGTTGCTACTCCCTCTGCTCCCCTTGAGGATGGGTTTTTGGCACCCAAAGATGCCGAAACCTTTGCTTTCGAGGCCGAAGTCTCTCGCATGCTCGATATTGTCATCAACTCCCTCTACCAAAACAAAGATGTTTTCTTGAGAGAGTTGATTTCCAACGCTTCGGATGCTCTTGATAAGATCCGTTTCATGGCATTGACCAAACCCGACTACTTGGCCCCCGAATCCAAGCTCCAGGTCCAAATTGAGTTTGATGCCGAGGCCAACACTTTGACGGTCCGTGATACTGGAATCGGTATGACCCACGACGATATGGTAGAGAACTTGGGAACCGTCGCTCGCAGTGGAACCACCCGTTTCTTGCAGGCTCTCAAGGAAGGCAACGCCGACGGTGTCGAAATTAGTCAAATTGGGCAATTCGGTGTTGGATTTTATTCCGCCTTTTTGGTGGCCGATCGTGTGCAAGTAGCCTCCAAGCACCCTGAATCCAATGATCAGTACGTTTGGACGTCTATGAATGGAGCTTCTGATTTCCAAATTTTCAAGGATCCCCGAGGAAATACTCTCTCACGTGGAACCGAAGTCACCCTCTTCCTCAAGGAAGATTGCATGGAGTATGCCGACCAATACAAGTTGGAACAGTTGGCTACGCATTACTCCGAGTTTGTTGTCCATCCTATTTACTTGCAAACCATTGATACTATCACTGTTGATGTTGAAGACGAGGAAGAGGAAGTTGTCGACCCCCCTGAACCTGCCAGCGACGATGAAGATTTGCAAGTCTCGGAAGAGGAGGCCACGGAAAAGCCAAAAAAGACCAAGGAGGTTACCGTCAAGGAGTGGGAACACCTCAACCAAAACCAAGCTATTTGGACTCGATCCAAGGACGAAATTGCAGATGACGAGTACAAGAGCTTTTACCGTGTTATTGCTGACATGGACGATGCCGATCCAGAACGTTGGACCCATTTCCAAGCAGAAGGTAACATCAACTTCAAGTCTATCCTATACTTGCCGCGGGATGTCCCCCCCAGCTGGAAGATGGGAATGATGGGAACTGAAAAGTCAGGATTGAGCCTCTACGTCCAAAAGGTGTTGATCTCTGACGAGTTTGAGCTTCTTCCTCGATACCTATCTTTCATGCGTGGTGTGGTGGATTCGGACGATCTCCCCCTGAATGTCAATCGTGAGACACTCCAGGAATCCAAGATCATCCAAGTGATCAAGAAGAAGGTTGTCCGCAAGGCTTTGGAACTGCTCAAGTCCTTTGCCAAGGAGGCCGCCGATGCCCGTGAAGCGGCCGAGGATGATGAGGAGGCTACTAAAACCGCCGAAAGCTACAACGATTGGTACAAGCGCTTTGCCCCCACGCTCAAACTTGGTGCCATTGAAGATGAACCAAACCGAAACAAGATCCTAAAGCTTTTGCGCTACAAGTCCACCAAGAGCAGTGACCCCAAGTCCTGGATTAGCCTCGATGACTACATCAAGAACATGAAGGACTGGCAAAAGGATATCTATTTTGTGGCAGGTATGGACCTTGAAACCGTGGAGAAGTCTCAGTTCTTGGAACCTTTCTTGGCAAAGGGTGTCGAAGTCCTTTATTTGACGGACCCTGTGGATGAGTACGTCACACAAACCGTTCGGAGCTACGAGGGCAAAATGTTTAAGAACATTGCCACAGAGAACGTCGAGTTGAAGGATGACGAGGAAGATGAAGACTTGATCAAGCGCCGTGACACCTACTACAAGGACAAGTTCAAGCCTTTGACCAAGTGGTTGAAGAAGTTGTATGGAAACTCGGTGATGCGCGTCGCCATCTCCAAGCGTCTGGTGACCACTCCAGCGATTGCCAGCAGTTCCGAGTTTGGACACTCGGCCAATACGGAGCGCATCTTGCGAGCTCAAGCCTACACACAAGGACAAGATGACATTTCCATGCGCTCGCTCAAGGTGTTTGAATTGAACCCTCGTCACCCATTTGTCGTCAAGTTGTTGGAAGGGGCTCCTCCTGAGGATGCTGGGGACGACTTCCAAGTGGACCCAAAGGTAGAAGATGCTGCTTGGGTTCTCCATGAGATGGGACTGTTGAGTGGAGGATTCCCTTTGTCCGACCCTGTGGGACACACACAACGCATGCTGCGTATGATGATGAGTGACTTGGGTGTGGATTCATTGGATTTGGCCCCCGAGCCCGATCTTTCCGTGCTGGAAGAGGAAGCCCCAGATGTGTTCGATATGATGGAAGATGATATCCCTGAGAATGTCATCCCCGTGACTATGGACGAGGACGGAAACATCAACATGGACAACATTGAATTGTAAGATGCGCATGCCGTAGCTGGATTCGCATGGCTAACAACAACATGCACTGGGATACCTACTACGAGAACGAGTACCATAACTAGAATAGGAGAAACACATTGTAGAAAGCCAATGTTGGTATGGCTAACAAATTGTCACAATGCAAGGTTCTATCGTTTGGCAGTCTTTTTGAGGTGCTTGACTCCACGCTGAGCCTCAACTTCCCAGTTCATTTTTGTCTTGGTAATGGGCAAGACGCGTCGAATCTTTTTAAGACTGTCATTGGACAGCTCCGGAAGTGCTTTTAACAGGGAAAGAATTTCATGTTCCCACTCGACAATTTGATACAATAGACCACCCACTAGAGTTGGAGCATCCTTGGTGCCCTCGGCAGCCTTGGGCTTGACGGTAGTTTTAGGAAACTCCTTGGTAAGTTGGAGCTGCGTATTGCCTTCCTCGTGAGTGTATGTATGAAGCTCTACAGATCCTTGGATGTTCGCAGACGAGGAAGAGTTGGATACTGTCCAGGTGGCCTTCCAAACTCCAGTCTGCAAGTTCTGGGCATCCGTCCTGTCGGCACAAGTGCAAATCGTAAAGGCAGAGGAAGAGTCTCCCGGGTGAACCCAAACACGGGCTTGAACGGCCTTCTTGCTGCTGGATGGGAAGGCCTTGCGTTGATAACCTAGCAACTTTTCTTTCAACTCAACAGCAACAGGGTTGGAGGGGGCCGATGCCTTGGACAGAATTCCGCGCGATGCTTGTTCCTCTTGCTGGAGTTGTGGGAGGCTTCCCAACTTGGCTCCCAGCTTGGACAAGTTCTGGGCGACACTATCAAAATGCCCTGGGGCGGATGATTTCAGAACTTGGGAAATAGCCACGTCCGTCATGGTAAAATCTTAAGAGTTGTTGAGTTGTACGAACACTTGTCGTGGAGTTGGATTGTGTCGTCGGTGGCTGATGATATCGTGATGATGGTCACCCACGCAAAAGGAGGATGTCTCACTTGTCCGATGATCGTTGGTGCCATCTTGGGGTCATTGGGCCATTATTGCGACAGACGCTTGTCTCCAAAAAGTCGTATTCGTGTCTCCCCAGACAGATAGATGGAATCTGGAGTTTCCCTTGCAACAGATCTCATCTATGGTCCTCACCCCAGGTCGGCCGCCAGTGGACACCTTGGCAATGGTAGCACAACCTCACGTATTGGCAACCTATACAACACGCAAGGGCGGTCTTCACGGGGAAATCTCCATACTATTGAGTCTCCCACCTCTCTGATCGGTCAATCTTGGTCATATTGTGAAAAAAGAGACAGAATGAGATTATCCGCAGAGCTCTTGGGGTCATCGGAGCAAAGAACCAACGCCTTGGGGGAACGGGAAATTGTGCTTCGGGGACTTGCCATTCCAGCCATTGAGCATCTTGCTGTAACAAGAGATGCTTTCGATACTATCGACTTTACAGACAATCGAATCACAATTTTGGAGAATTTCCCTCGGCTATCGCGACTGTCTAGTTTGCTTCTCTCCTCCAACGTCATCGAGTCCATCGATCACCAAAACCTTGCCAAGAATATTCCACAACTCATGTACTTGGATTTGGGACACAATCGTATCGGGTCACTACTTCAAGTAGCAAATCTTGGAAAGGCTTGCACAAAGCTAGAGTTCCTGAATCTACGCGGAAACCCAGTCACCCACCGGCAACATTATCGGTTGTATGCCGTTCAGAGTATACCAAGCCTCAAAGTCTTGGATTTTGTCAGAATCTCCAAGACAGAAAGAGAACGAGCGGAGCGCTTGGCGAATAGTGCTGCGGGGGCGGCCTTGGAGGCCGATGTGCAGGGCGAACGCCAAACACCAGGGGCTGCCAAAACCTTTGTTCCAGGTGAGGGGCAATCCGCCGAAGAATCCTTCAAGGCCAGCTTCACGCCAGAAGAAAAGCTTCAAATTCGGGAACTTGTGGCACAGGCTGCCAGTCCAGCTGAAATTGAAGAGATTGAGCGCTATGTCCAGCGAGGTGTACTGCCACCTGCCCTGGCCAATCGGAAACGACCGCCCGCGGACGACACAACAGATCAAGATCCATCGGCGAAAAAGAGTAGGATAGATGCTTCCTCCTAACACATAACAGTCCAACGAACCCCCTCTGATTCTAGAACTACTGGTAACTTCGTTGGTTGTATTGCTGCTGTACTCGTACTGGAATCGAAGCTTGCTACAGTTTAGTGTATCACGAAAGGTACTTGTTTCCCTTCTTTCCTCCACGCTTGGAGTTTGGATTGCCATCCGCACCCCCCTTGGGTTTGCGCCGGAAGATGCGTCGTCGCTTGTTGCCTCCACCTCCAAGCTTCAATCGGCGGGCGTGAGCTGGAACACGATAGATCCATTCTCTTGGCAATGCGTTCACTGTTTCGATAGGCCATGATGGCAATTGAAGCAACGAAGTCAGCATTTCCTCCGATGGGGATGCTCGGGCCAGAGCCTGAACTACCTTAGCACTGACTTCACCAACGGCACAGGCGTCTTGCAATATCCGTTCAATGCGTTGACGTCGCTCAATAGAGTCTCGACTGGTGTACTTCTCGACAACGTTCAACATGGTGGCAAACGTCAGGTGATCTGGGGTAACGTCCAGTTCATACAAGTCTGTTGCAACCATGTCGTAGGTTTTCCATGCAATCGAGTAGGGATCTTCACTTTCCATGA
The DNA here is from genome assembly GCA_013372465.1 of Nitzschia sp. Nitz4. NCBI lineage: Eukaryota > Bacillariophyta > Bacillariophyceae > Bacillariales > Bacillariaceae > Nitzschia > Nitzschia sp. Nitz4. Next base: position 54,517 of record WXVQ01000044.1, on the reverse strand, counting down.
ATTCGTCTGCATTGGAGACACCGAATGCATCATCGGACTCTTCCAACAGCGGGTCACTACTACCCACTGGTGATCTAGAGTCGTGCGCCACAGCGTTGAGTACAATCGTGAAAGGAAGGCAAGAAAGACGCTGGTTCTTCATGTCATTGACGTTGGACAACAGGGACTCCAACAGGCGCAATGTTTGGGAAACTTTGTCGTCCCTGTTGGATTTGGCATACGCATTCATGACTGTGGTGTACGATGTAACATCGGGTTCCAAAAATTCGAGTCCATCGAGCAAATTGAGAAGCTCCTCGGCACGAGTGGGTGCGTCGGGGTCATCTCTGGCAGCACGCGTCCAGGCTTGCATGCATGTGTTGATGGAAACCACATCGGGTTGGATCTGGGAGGTAGACGTGTCATTTGGGTCCAAGATCCGTTTCAAGAGTTCCTCTGCGTGCTGTGCAGCATTGGGGGCCTCCGATTGAGCCCAGGCCTTGAGACAGGCGTTGAAAGGTACAACATACCTGTTTCCATTTTGTCCATCATGTGTCTCTCCAACAGTTTCCAACATGAGCCACAAAACATTCTCAGCACATTCGGCAGCCTCCTGCCTATCAGCAGGGTTCTTGGCCTCGGATGCTCGTTGAGCAAACACATTGATGGTAGCAGCAAAAATGTGAGCATCATGAGCCAAACATGGATTGGACGACTCGAGAAGCTCCGTCAACAACTCCAAAGCGCGATGGGCTGCTTGGCCAGACTGACTTTCACCATATGCTTGAATTACGGCAGTGTAAGCAATGGTGTCTGGAGTGACCACGCGACGAACGTTGTTCGCAGGGTTGGTAAGGTCATACTCCGTGCCGGTTTCTTCAGCGTAAGCGGCGAGTTCCTGTTCGTTGTATTTTATCATGCGCCGCAACACTCCTTCGGCCCGTTCTCCAGCAGTGACGTGCTTGGTTCTTGCATAGGCTTGAATTGCCAACATGAAACTCTTTGTGTTGGGTTTGGTATGCCACCCTCTACGTTTGGAGATACGTCCCATGGACTTCAGCAAGTCTTCGGCTTCAATGGCAGCCTGAATCGAGCGGTAGGATGCTTGGCCCAATCCTTGCAACATCGTGTTGTAGATGCCGACAGTGGGTTGACAAGACATGTTTGCAAACATAGCTTCTGGAGAAACGTCGGAGTGCTTCTTGCCGGAAACACTTTCAACCGGAGGCTCAATGCCTTGACGCATAAGTTGATGACGAATGGCCTCATCGTACTCTGCTTCTTGAATCATCAGGTCGAGAACTTCTCGCATGCGCTGAGGGGCGAACGACACCTTGCGACAGAGGTTTGCCCAACCATACATTAGAACCTCGAAGGCGCGTTCAGGAACCACAATAGTATAAGACATTTTTTCTGGATTTTCTTCATTTTGCTGATTGAGAAAGTGTTTTTCCTCCAAAATCCGATCCATGATATCATGGGCGAATTTCATTCCTTCAAATGTGTTTTTCTTTCCACACTCACGCATCATTTCGATAGATGTCAATACGATATCCAAAGGGTGCAGTTGGCCGAGCTTTTTGTTTACAAAAAGGTCCACTCGATCTTCGAGAGGGGTCTTTGGATTGAAGTAAATCCGTTGCTTATCATCCGGTCCAGACTCTTCCTTCTCCGTTCGTGGCTTGGATGTCTTCCTGTCGTCCCAATGAGAGTCGTCATCATCGTCAAAATTGGCATACGCCAAGTCTTCAAATTCTTCATCATCTTCTCCATCAATATCCTTATACAATTGGTTCTTCTTTTCATCACTCTCCGAATTGTCACTGGAGGCAAAGAACCTAACCCCATGTAGGAACTTGACATCAGCTCTAGACTGATGGGTGCCATGTTGCGTGGGCACCGAAACCAATCTCTCAACTGACGTCAGAGAGCCCGTCACCGAAGCACCCCCACTAACTCTTTGCACCAAGATGCGTTGCAAATTTGAGAATTTGCTTGTCTTCATGTTCACCAAACGCCTCCAATGTCGAGAATCCCTGGTGGATCCAGAGTTTGTGTGGTCGGGAAAGCTCAAGGATTGATGGCAGCTGACCCATTCGACCGGGATTGTTGACACAACTCGTACTACAGAACTTTTCTACCGGTAGTACGAGTACCGGTACCGCAATACAGTACCTATCACGTCCAAGCTGTTATGCAATCAAAACTCATAGCTCAGAAGAATACATATGTTCTTGTTAATGTTAGAATATTATCGACTCTACCGGTCAAAAGAATGATACAACTCAACGGAGAATGCACAACTGAACTACACCGTGGCAACTGTAGCGTCATTCTCAGTCGACTCTGTTTCAGGAGCATCCTCTTCCACGTTGCTTTTGTCCATGTCCAACACATCCTGGGACACTTCACCACGTCGAACCATGGTTCGAAAACAGTCCTGACAAGAATTACAAACGCGGTTAGTCGATTCCTCCTGCAACTTCATGCAAATTGAAGCCAACAACTTCCTTACCTTGATTTGGCCACTGGTTCGTTCTTCAAAGCGAATGTAATGATCTTTGATGGTGGCCCACTTCCCCATTCCAAATGTTCGGATACCCTCCAAGATAGCCTTCTTGTCTTCATTCGTCCACTTGCGGCGACCATGGTACTGTTTGGCTTGACTGGATTTTTTCTTTCTCGGTCGATCGGTATCTTCCTCCAGAGTGGGGGCTGCCCGCTTGGGAAGGCTTGTGAGACGAGGGGCCTTCTCGGGAGAGTTGTCCTCCTCGATCTCATCGTCAAACTCCAGGTGTGTTGCAGTAGGATTGCGATCATAAAACCTAGAGCCTCTTCGGCTTCGTCGCGGTTCAGAGTCCGATGGTCGTGCTGGAGTAGTTCCGGTGGGAGGTTCTTGTTGCCGCTTGGGTGACCTACGACGAGCACGAACCGGAGTGGGGTCACGTGTAGTCGAAGTGGCGATAGCATGTTCCGCAAGGCGAAGAGTGTCAACAAGTGGATCCTCACCGAGTTGCCCTAGAGCTTCACGGGTTTGACGCAGTTGCGACACAAGCTCGTTGGGAAAGTACACCTCGTTCAACCCAGGTTCGTCAAACAAAGTATCACAAACATCCTGGAGATAGTCATTGAGGTGCTCGTAGACGGACTCAAGTTTGAGGGGTTTGGAGCGGAAAGCATCTCGCAGGTCCTTCTTGGTCCGAAGCGGCGGGCAGCTTTTCTGAGACGACCGCGTCGCCCTTGGAGAAGTGCGTTCCGAGGCTGGCCCCGAGAAGAGATTGCGCGTCATAAGCCTAGAAACAGTGATATCTCTTTCGTTGATGATATCTTTCCTAAAGGTTGTCGGCAAACGATATTGAGCGGTAGGCAAGCAAAGAGGAGTCCACTGCTGGCATTTTTGGAGGACTTACCATAGACCTTCTACAAGTTCTTGATCAACCTTGGGTACCTCTTCATCACCAAGTTCTTCGTTGTCCAACTCAGCCATGAGGGCTTGACGAATAGGGCAAACAATATGCTGGGTCTTTATGTACCTCAAAATCTTCTCTGGCATCTTATGGAATAGCCCAGAGTTTTCCTCATCAGGAACATTGTTTTCTGGTTGGTCTCGTACAGCAGCGGCATCCGAGCGTTTTAAATCTTCAACAATATCACAAAAGTAGTTGGAGAACTGGGTCCACTCCTTTTGAGTCCAGTCTCGAAGAGGAATGGCAGCTTCAAAGTCACCCAAGGCAATATCCGGGGAGATTCCTTGTCCGAGATCAAGCTCGCGAGAAATCGAGAGACCTGTCAACAACCTGCCAACATTAGATCGGTTGTAGATAGCTCCAAAGGTCTTGTCCTTGGCAGGGAAGATGTCATGGAGTACCTGTTCCATCAAGAATAATGAGACATGAGCCAATGGTAGGGTTGGTGTCAAGTTCTAAGTTCAGGAACTCTGTGCAGTACCGTAGTACTGTACTCCTCTACTACAGCTGCACTTACCGCAAAGACACTGTAGTTCTCAATTCGTTTTTGTCCATGGTTGTGAATGACACGGTCACTCAATACTTCCAGGAGTGGTTCCAAGACATGATTCAACAATTGGCTTGTCATGACGGAACAAGTTGGGTTAGGGTTGGAGTCGAGATCTGATGGGGTTAGGGTTGACTGATCAAATGGCTACTTTTGGGTTTCCGCTCGCGAATCGCAAGGTTTCCCCAATTTCAAAAAGTGGCGCGGCGTAGAAATCTACGTGTCTATCGTGGTAGCTGTAACACATGTACTAGGTCCTACGCCAAATCGTCACGAGCTCTGCCGGACAAAGATGACTCCAACGACCATACTGCAACCAGAAAAAAGATTAGAATAACAATGTCTACAGGTGAGTGAATTGAATGGCAACCCCTCTATCATTTTCTCCTACATAGGCTGTCAGTGGAAACCCTCCACTACCGCAATTCCGTGTGACGAATCAAGAAGTCATTGGAAATCTGTGGGTGAAGGGACACATCCACAATACTCCCTCCGTTTCGTTCAATATATTCACAAGTTGCAGCCACAGGGGCAGGCAGGCAATAGTCCGTCGATCCATCTAGAAACCGACAAAAATAGGAACCCCCAGGTCCCAACGAAACGGAGGAAATTGCAGCCCAGCTTGAGAGTCGAGCTTCAAGGCGGGCATGGAGGCGATGTGGGATGTTCTTCCAGGCAACTCTTCCGTCTTTAGCCAAAATGATCCAAGAATTCACCAGCTGACGAGTTGATCGTTCCATGTCCTCTGCTTCGACAACAGGCCCAAAAACGACCTTATAGATATCCCACTCTTTGAGAACTGTATGGAAATCCATATCATCCTCAACGGCACTGCCCCACCAAGTTTCTCCTGAGCGGAACTCTGCATAGTAGCACCCCATTGGGCCCGTACTCAGGTAGACCATTTCGCCAAGAGTGCAATGATTGGCACCAGCATCTGCTTGGATTCTTCTGTAAAGCTTGGGCGGGATCCTTCCCCAGGATTGCGCCTTGCCAGTGTCCCTACTCAAGAAGAAACCCAGCATGGGAGCTGGGTTCTTTGTGTGCGATACTCCACTCTTGGTTGAAGAAGGATGTGTTGATACGTCATTCAGGAGGGTGATTTGTCTGAGAGTAGTGGCAGCACCACCAGCCTTGCAGTTCCTAGGGGTCAACATGAGGCAATCTGACGGAAGGGTTCCAACCTTTGCTTTCCCCGTTCGTTGAGCCAGGGGGTGAGGGTATTTAGCGCCACATTTATTTAGGAGCGCATCTCTTGTCTTTGTGTTGGCAAAACACAGGGTGACACAGTTGCCCCGCAAAGCCTCCAATCTCCGCCGATTCCCATCCGTCAGCCTGGACGAGTCTAGAAGCTTCTGTACGTCCCAATCCACGGAAATAGGAGTATGTGTATTGAAGGACATCGTGGAATGCGAAAAAGCCGACGACGGGGAAGAAGCCTGTACGTGGAGTTGAGCCTGCAGTTGATCCTTGTCCTGCTCTAGAGCCTCGATCTCCAGGTTCATGAGTTCCAACTCTTGATGTACTGCTGTTCGTTCATCGCTGACATGAGAATGCTGGAGTAGGTTCAGCACATCTTCAAAGGCAGGGTCTACACGAGTTGCTCCCCGAAGTGGAATCCTGTGATCCTTGGGTCGCCAAAAAGCATCGCCTCGTGTTGCTGGAGACTTTGGGGAAGGAGCACCTTTTAAGCCCTGAAACGAACTAGATTGCGGATTAAGTGGAAAGTTCACAGAGAACTGAAACCTGTGTACACGTTGTCGTTGCTTCAGTTGGTGTCGAAGCGAAATGACAGGTTCTGGCCGGATTGGAACCTGAGGCGGTTCCCGGGCTTCGAGAGGACTTGCAGGACCGCCTCCTTTGGCAAAATCCAGAGACACCTCAACGCCATCATTGGTGTCATGTACATTGGTTCTCTGCAGGCGGCCAGCATTGTTTCTACGTCCTGCAGGTTGAAAGTTATTCCTTCCTCTCCCATTTATGTTTTTGGGATGGACTTTGCCATTCTTTGGACTGCTCAATGACAAATTCAATCGCAACACTTGTTGTGTTGGAGACTCATCTTCACGACGACCAAACGAGAACATACCCAAGACTACGAAGTTCCTGTAGCTATTTCAAAGTTGAAGGCCAAGTCCTTTCTGCAAGAAGTTTGATCCTCCACTGGATGGGAGCCGGATCCCAGAGCAGTGAGAAGTTGTCGTTAATGCTGGGTACAGGATTACCCAGCAGCTGTGTTGTTGCAAAATCCTCGGAGCCGACAGGCGTCCAACTATCCGACTTTTTGCGCGCGTCAGTCTTTGGCGTATACCTTATTCCTCATGGCTGAACATTGGATAAGCTTCTAGCTCTGATTCCCTGGATTAAATGTCCGTCTCCTGTCCCCAGGACACTTGCCTTCAATGGGAAACATCATTTGCCAGTAGTGTTCTCTGTACATATTATCTGACCAGAAGCATATGGCACATCCCCACAATTATGGTAAATACCCGAACCTCAAGGTGAAAACGCTCCATTCTCCCAATTTCAAGTGCTATCGAGGAGGTCTAATGGGAATTACGATCACACATTAATGTATTATCGTAGAATAACCCTACATCACCACTCCATCAAAAGACACATCACCTTCACCGTCTTCATTCTTGACATAGTTTGGGAGACACGAGCTGTTTCAGAGAGGAAGGGTATTCACTTGTGATTCAGTTCTAAACAAACCATGGCAGCGACCCATCAAATCAAAGTCCGTAGTGAGAATTCTCAGAAAGCAACGACGCCACCGAGCCGATGTTCCAGGCGGAGGGCGGTCCTGGCCAACAAAGCGGCCCTCGTTACCAGAGTTATCCATCATCAACTCCTTCTGGGTCCCACCCTGGCTCGCCAAGCGCGAAAGCGTCAACGAAAGGAAAGAGAAGAGAAGAAACTCCGTGCTGCCAGCAACAGGAAGGTCAATCCCGCACACAAGAAGTATTCGCCGTCTGGCCAGCAACAAAAGGAACCAACCAGAGATATCAAGCCTACAACAACACTTCCCTGCAAAGATGAAGCAACAAGAGCAACAGGAACAACTACGGCTGAACTTGCGCCTACGTCACCAGTGATTACGTCTACACCCAAGGTCCCCCCAAGAAAGATGTCGGCAATGGCTCCAACTATGGGCCGACCCTTACCAGAGGCTCCTTGTCTAAAGCACGCCACTAGACGACAAAAAGCACCCCCTGAGACACCTGCATCCATCTTAGCCACCAAACGAGGCAATCCAGAGGATGCAGGGGAGGAAACTGTTATTTCAACGGGACAAGTCGAGGTGCACAAGAAGCATTCTTCTTCGGCAAAGCCCTTCCTTTCGAGAAGTTCTCTTTCGGTTAGTACCTCTGAAGACTTCACTCGCTCGGAGGCAGAAACAGAATCCTCAAGACGTCCAAAGAAAAGGAATTATTCGAAGCCAAATGGACGCCGCGGGAAAGATGAGGAGCGTAGCGTTCGGCGCAAGAAACGACGAACACAACATATTCCGCAAGGAAGTGGGGAGCGACACAGAGTGGTGATTGACATTACCGAGTCACCTCCTCCGGCATCCTATGAGGGCGATCTATACTCCAGAGCTGTTGCCTCATCCCACGAGGGCTCTGTGCGAGCAAGTCCGCTCAGGTCTGTTTGTGTCGACAACACTGCCCTTTTGGACCTGTTGATGACTCAGCATGTAGCGGGTACCAATCGTCAGAGAAGGCTCTGGATTTTGGAGACACTTGTCGATGCTACAGACGCCGCTACAATTCTCGCTGCACTAGCAATTTTGAATAGTCTGTACGACCCTACCCGGGATCATGATCCAGTTGTGGATCGGGTTGTAACCGAAGCAAAGTTGTTGAGTTGCCGGTCAGTGCAAGGAATTATCGCCGATACATTCACTCAGTTGAATCGTGGAAGGGATGGTACATTATCCGCAAGGGAGTCAATGACTTGGGGTTCCATCATCGGAAAGTCTGTGTCAGATAGCCTGGGGGGGAATGAACTTGTGGAATCAGAACATTTGCTAGCTTTGGGGTTATCTCCTGAGCAAGTCGTGAACATCATGCCTACAGTCCGACTTTTGGAAGGTAGAACTCACATGGAATACATGAGGCTTGAACAACAAATATCGTTTTTTCAACGAGATGTTGCTGCAGTGCCAGTGCCTGGTCTATCGCTTCAACAGTCGGGATCCGCTTTCTCGCAATTTCCACTCTACTTGTTCTAATTTTTGGACACTGTTTACTGTATACTTCATTATTTGTGCGCAACTTCTGTAGTAGTTAAACACTTGTCAAATATTCGATACCCAGCTAGCCAGGTAGACACCGAGTCAGCGCCTGAAGAAACCTCGTATCTTCTACTACCGGTAGTAGGTCAATACTCTCAGACTTCGCGAAGTTCAAAACGCTGGTAACTCATAAACAAGCTTACATCGACAATGCAATCACCCAATTATACACCATCGCCAGCATCTGATCCAGGGGGAGTGGAGAAATGCAAGCAACCATAATCCATTTCCCGCTCTACAGTCAGATTTTCTGGTAGAAGCTCACGTTGTAGGAGCTCTGGTTGAATGTACTTGTCACTGACAAACGAGTAGTCCAATCCTGTTTCAGCACTTTTCAAGTCCACTGCGAACGCATCCTTTGATGGCAAGTACTCTGTCAGGGCGAAATGTTTCTGTTGAATATACATGGTAAACAAGATGGTGCACGCCAGCAGTGGAAACATCATAGCCGACGCTGCCGCGGCCTGGCTCAAGGCCAACATTCCCACGATCGTGATTTGAGCAACTATCATACAGCCAGGCAGAAGCCGCAGAAATGCGGCCAAAAGTTTGCCACCGCTATCTGGGAAGGTCGGATAAATGTATATCAATTGGTGACGATACCCAGCGGCCATCACCATGAAACATACAAACATGAACACTGTGGTAAACGGAGCGATTGCGGCATATACAAAATATACCATGAAATATAGCACCGTTCCCGAGAGCAGGTTGGCATGCTCAAACTCAGTGGGGTCACACAGTGGTCGAATGCCCCAATATGTGGTGGAGCGTTCCTTCTCAGTACTCCTGGGTCCAATGAACTTCCGGGCCAAATCCATTCCAAGCGGAATAGCTCGTAAGAGTTCAAGACTCATGTTCAGAAAGGTATCGACGAGCAAAATTTGAATGTAGAAAGTAGACTGGGATGGCAATGATTGGGCCAGTGTATCTACAATGAGCTCTGGTTGTTCCAACATTGCTCTCAAAGATGTCACCAAGGAACCTCCGATTGCTGTAACGAAGAACGTTTGAATGATCATGAAGGCAGCTAGTTTCGAAAAAAGCTTGGCTTGGACAACAGCACCAGAAATTGGTCCTTCCAAGCCACTGAGGACTTCCAAAAGAATCTTCAAAAATTCGTTTGCAAACACAATCAATAGGGGGGCCAATTGAGCAAAAAGAGGCTCCAACCAAGGGTAGTCATTCAACATTTCATCAATGAAATTCACACTATCTCGAAGCCCCTCAATGGATGAAAGAGTCGAGATGAAACCCATTGGGATAGTCCAAAAGAAGCACAAGGTAGTCGTGAGCCCGATACTAATAAGCTTTCCAATCTGAAGTTGTTCATGAGTCTTTCCCACATTTTGCCAGAAGATGTCTACGCGGAGTTAGTCGGGAGAACTGAGTGCGTTCATAGGACACCCATTTACGTACCTTCAGGTTGTGGCGCTTCTAATACTTCCATGACAAATGGTTCGGAATGTTGGATCATCTGCAGGGCGGCTTGTGCCGATCTCAAGCTTTGAAAAGTGACGAAACCTGCGGAGAAAGGCCGACCGTCTTCTACAGCAAACATCGTTGCCACATTTCCAGCAGCTGAAACAACATTCTCCGTCACATTTCCAGCAACCTTTTTTACATTCCCAGCGACGTTCTCTGCAGCATTCTTCACATTTCCAGCAACATTCTTCACGTTCCCGGCTACATTCCCAGCGACGTTCCCTGCCATGTTGCCGGCAGCTCCTGCGGCAGTCTTCAACTTTTTGACGCCCTTATTTGCAGTCATCAACAATGACACCGCTCCTCCAAGGTCTTTTCGAGACGGTTCTTCACTTTGGGCTGAATACTCAGCCGAATCCGGAACTTCGAGCTTTTTGGTGGATGCCGAAGTAGACGTGCTGTCTCCTGTTATCATTGGCTCCGAAGTGAATGAGGGAGCGCGCTTCCCCTCATCCACAGAACCATAATCTGCCACCATCGGTAACGTATATTCCAGCTCTTCCTCACCAGACGGCATTTCTTCCTCATATACAACAATTTCTTCTTCGTCGTTGTCGGGAATAGTAATGGTTTCGTTCGCAATTCGCTCGATGATGTCAATACTGGTAGAAATCGACTGATTTAGCTCTTGAAGTTGGCGAAGACCACTGGAGAGAAATGAGTGATTTTGACCCACCAGGGTAGCCAAACGTTGTCGCAATGATACACCTTCCATTTCCTCAAGGTTGATTGCACGCTCGAGTTTTGCAACAAGTGCTTCCCGTTGTGCAACTTGTTTTTGGAGATTCGGAATCTTGACTGCCAAATGAGCGTCCATCACTGCACCTTGCGAAGAGGCACTTTCGAAGAACTTTAAAAACTTGGAATTGGTACGGTATTCTTGTGGAATACACTGGACATACACTGCATAGTTCCTTGCAAGAGGTTTCGAGAGGTACTGGTGACGATATCGAATGAACCATTCGAACTCTTCCAGGATACTATACATGGCAAACCCAAAAATGATGTAACATCCCACTACAGTAGCGCAGTAACGAGCACTTCCCGATGGTATGTGAGATACTGTAATCGAAACAATTGGATCACGAATGCAATTCGTCAGCCTGTCACCATGCGCTGTGGCGTACACAGGAATGAGCCAAATAGCATTGCACACACCCACAAGACTGAGTTTCAGACCAAACTCAAGAACACGGGTGTAACACAAAGCATCCATCCCACATTCATCAAGCATCTCGGTATCAGTGATACGAAATAGTTTCCAAATCCAAGAAATGAAGCCATGCTGGTCGTCGGCCAATTCAGTTTTGATGTCCTCCACCCAGCTTCTGGTGCTGTATGCCTTTGGAAAAGCTTTTCGGAGGTAACAGAACGCGAGTAGGCAAAGCACGAACAGTGTACCGTAGATACGAAACGTGTCACGCAAAACTGCGGCGTCGTCACTGGCAGCGAAATCTCTGCATGCCTCACGCATATCGTCGTCGGTGAAGTTTGCATTCTGGACAATCCAGTCATCATCTTCTTCGGTTTCATTCAGAAGTCTATGAAACGAAGAAGACCAACTGAAATGATCGACGTTGGTCATGTTACGAACTCACAGTACAGTGATACAATGTTGGTGAGAAGGTATTGTGGCACTACTGCTTTCTGTTTTGGTAGACCACCACCTCAGCAGCACGACATGCAACGACGACTCTTCCTCCCTCTATTTTCGCGAGGTCTCTATCTACAATATTGGTAATAACGGATACGTTGGCTGCCGTCGTGGGAGAAACACTAATCGGAGCGGCTGATTGGTTCCTTGGTACTCGATCCAAGTTTCCTAAACACTGTGCACATTAAGTAATTTACTAAGAATTGCGAAACGTGCGAAAATTGGAACGCCTTAGAATTCCGCCTTGAAATTTCAAAATTCTTGAGAACGGAAAACACTGTATCTACTAACATACTGTATCTCCTAGCATTAGTTAGTACTACTATTAGCTAATGATACTGTATACTACCCTTTTGGGTACCATTGTTCGTTTACAGTACTAGTAGATACGACTGAACCCAAGGAGGGGTGAATCTCAATGGAAAAAGTTGTACTCGTACTGTTGAAGAAGCTGTAAAGTCTACCGAAAGCATCGCAGAATCTCTTCTTCCATGCTATTTGCTGTTGAGGATCGTCTACTTACTATTGCATACCGTGCAGGACTGCTCGAGCATGGAAACTATTGTGAGCAGGAGGGATACTAGGAAATATGGTCCGAACTGGCAATCCTTCTCCTCCTAAATGGTGCTTCTATGGAAGGAGTGCAAGTATTGAGCAATGGAAATTCTATCTCCAAACTTTGTAGCCATCCTGGTGGTCATGGTCATGGGCGCCAGACCGGCGCAGTGGCTCGTTTTATTTGAACCCAAACAACTCACTTTTTTTCAGGTGAACGACGTGTTGCCGTGTCGCATTACCATGCAGGATCACACAGTCTTACTCGTAGTAGCCGTGGTTTGTGCTCTCCTGTTTTGTAGTGGTGGCATCCATTTAAGAACTACTACCGTATCAGACAATGAATGATGGCAAAGTCCCACTCCTCTTGGCTGGCGAGTACCTTTGGGAGTCAAGACAGCAGTACAGCAGCCTTTTTGCTCTTGCAAGATCACGACAGACAGCAGGCAACCACCGACGGTACGAGTAGAGTATTGCTACCAGTAGTAAAGGTAACGATACCGGCAGTAGTACCTGTACACTTTAGGAGATTGACCTCTTCTCATCAAGCACAAACGTGCGGCAACAAGAAGGGCTACTCGTCGTACAGTTTGCTTGAATTGTCCCAGCAGTAGAACACTGTACTTACGTATTACTGAAGTAGTTAAGTACTGATAAAGGGAAAACTGTGGGTTTTCATAATGCACAGCAACTGTATGATGTTGTTATTTCGGATGAGAATAGCGTGTCCACCACTACTGTAAGCAGACATTTTACTCTACGTCCCCTTTTGCACTATTAATTTTGTGGTAAATTTTCCATCTGTGGTTGCCAATAGGGCGCAATCAGCATCTCGCCGATGGAGTGCTTCGTTGGAATATTATCTTCTTCTCGGCGTTTGCTTCAGGTACTATGTATTGGCGAGTAGTCTTGAGACATTGTAGACTCTTCAAACCCATGCGAGAGAACTGAAAAGACACACAACATTGTTTACGCACACCCTTCGGGCCTTCGGTGGGAGAAGGGAGTGCTCACAAAAACTCTGATCAGCGATCAACAAGGGGTTGAAACCGAAAATCATGGATATGAACCCTTTGAAAGGTCTCAAAACTTTGGAAGAAGGTTCCTATGGAGCCGAGTCAAATTCCAGCAACCGAGGATCCACCAGTACAGGTTCCGAACGAGACGAGGTGCAAGAGGTTCGCAAGGTCTCCAAGCGTGAAACTGCCCGCGTCTCCCAATGGCGTCTGATTGCCACAGGCGTGTTGCTCCTCACTGCAGTTGCTGTAACTCTCACCACCTACTGGTTCCTTGAACGCCAGAGGAAACAAAGCTTTGAAACACAGGTACGTGCTCAAGTAGGCGATGTTTGTGAGCAAGACACCTCATTGGACTCATTTGATGTTCTAGTGCAATCAATTCTCTCGCACTGTTTCTGAGGCTGCTATGGCACAAATGCAACGAGCCAGAGCCGCTCAGTGGGGTTTCACACGGTCCTTGTCTGCTTATGTGTACGAGAACGAACCAGGGGCATGGCCCTTCTTCCACATGCCACGTTACGCCATGTACGGAAATGATTTGAGACAACAAGGTCACTTGGAAAACTTTGCGCCGTTCGTTCGTGTCGAACGCGATCAACTCGAAGAGTGGGAAGTGTTTGTTGCAGCAAATCATGAAGAGATTGTTATAGAAGCCCACATGATACAAAATGGTGATCTTCAGCATCTTATCGACAATGCCACTTCCACGTTCCATGACTATGTTTTCAAGATTGCACCAGAAGGTCGGGTTCCTGACGATGAAGGAACGAGAAACCTACTGGGCCGGCTTCGTTTGTGCCCCAGCCCCTTACTCCTATGGCTTGATCAACTGGTGGAACGTTGGCTCTAATGATGTTTATGGCCCCATGATTGAGGCTATGGTGGATATGAAGTATGATCCCGTTCTCAGTCCAGTGAAGCCATACGAAGTCGCCATCAGAACGATGCACTCACGAGAAGAACATGAAGAGATGCACACAGACCTCGATATCCTTGATGGGTCCCCAGCAAGCCCACACTCCTTCTGGGGTTTCCCCGTTTATGAGAACCCCTTGGACAAAGAATCTCGGATTGTGGCAACCCACCTTGCTGCTATGGCTTGGGATGTTTTCTTGCTTGGTCTTTTGCCTGAGGGTGTTAGGGGTATCACTGTGGTGGTGGACAACACATGTGATCAATCGTTCACATTTGAGCTTGACGGACCTCGGGTGCGCTATGTCGGGGAAGGTAGGTGGCATTCATCGGTATTGTGTTGTATATTTTCCAATGGTAAAATCTCAACCAGCGTTGGGCCCGCCATTGCAGGAGACTATCATGACAGGAGCTTTGACTACCTTGAGACGTACCAGGATCTTATGGAAGGATCGTATACCAGTTCCGATTTTACAACGACAAAGGGTCATTGCCTTTGTAAGTCTTACGACAGGTAGTGATTGTCTGCATCGAAGCTTCATTAGAAAGCTAACAACATTCCTTTTCAACAGATTCCATGAGGATTTATGCCTCAGGCGACTTCACAAGCTCTCTTGAGAGACGAACCCCGATGATCTTCATTTTCGTCGTTGCATTCTTCTTCTTGATGATCGCAGTGGTATTTTACACCTACGATGTCTTTGTCCAGCGCCGAAACGAGAAGCTTGTCAATAATGCTGCTCGGTCCAATGCCATTGTTCCTCGTTGTTCCCAACTAACATTCGCGACCGCTTGCTCAATGTAAACCAGCAACCAGTGGATATCCGGAAGAAGGGTGGGGCTCTTGGTCTCAAGGGATTCATGTCTGGGGAGTTGACTGCCGAAGAAGACATGCATAGCAAGCCTCTCGCAGACTTGTTCCTTGAATGTACCATCATGTTTGCCGACATCGCCGGCTTCACCGCATGGTCCAGCATGCGGGAACCATCTCAAGTGTTCACGATTCTGGAGACGCTCTATGGAGCATTCGATCAAATCGCCAAGTCAAGAAAAGTGCTAAAGGTAGAGACAGTCGGCGATTGTTATGTCGCTGCATCTGGGATCCCAGACTATCGCTGTGAACACGCTGTGATCATGGTGAAGTTTGCAAGAGACATCCTGGCAAAAATGGTTTCTCTAACAAAGGAGCTGGAAGTGACATTGGGACCAGACACAGGAGATTTGTCACTTCATATCGGGGTCCACTCGGGCCCCGTGACAGGAGGGGTGTTGCATGGTGAGCGATCGTGCTTCCAGCTGTTTGGGGACACGATGAACATGTGTAGCAGAGTAGAGAGTACTGGAACGGCTGGAAGGATTCAGTTGTCTGTTGAATGTGCCCAACAGTTGATTGCCAATGGAAAGGAGCACTGGTTGATCAAGAGAGAAGAGAAGGTCCAAGCCAAAGGCAAGGGCGAAATCCAAATGGTACGTTGCATCCATCGGATGTTTGGTCGTGGATGTGCACTAGACTAGCTGAAAACTCAAACCGTTGCTGTTCTTGTAGTACTGGCTCGGTATGGGATGCTGCAACGACGATCGTCGTGCCTCAAGTTCTGTGTCATCTGGTGAACTACTCGGAGTATATGAACCCATGGAAGAGGATCTCAACTCACCAACGATGATGAGAATTTTCCCCGAAGCAAAGACGTCCCGTTTGGTTGACTGGAACGTACAGATGTTATCTGATATTGTTAAGGCGATTGTCGCTCGCCGTAGAACCAAGGAGATTCACATTGCTTCAACATCACACGGATCCATTGGCGAAGACAGCGTGAAAGAGCCACTCCAGCGACGCGACTCGCCTCCTGAGATGTACGTCGAGAAGAACTTTGGCTTTGAGAATTCCAGGCCACTGGATGAAGTTCAAGAAATCATCCATTTGCCAGAGTTCGATGTGGCTGTAGCTCATCGAGCCCAAGATCCCTCCAAGATTGAACTCGACACGGAGGTCATGAATCAACTCCGAAACTTTTGCGCTGATATCTCGTCCTGCTACAATGACAACTGGTTCCACAACTTTGCTCATGCCTCCCATGTGACCATGTCGGTAGTGAAGCTCTTGTCGCGCATTGTGGCACCCACGGAATCAACTGAAAATGAAATATCTTTGCATGACCACACGGTATGTCATCACTGTGGCGATAATTTGGTCATGTCAATACGCCTTGTTAACATCGTTTTGTTTTCACCAACAGTACGGTATCACAAGTGATCCCTTGACCCAGTTTGCATGTGCCTTTGCTGCTATGATTCATGATGTCAACCATGTGGGAGTGCCCAACTCACAATTGGTCAAGGAGGAAGCCAGGAGGATTGCTACAGTCTTCGGAGACCATAGTGTTGCTGAACAAAACTCTGTTGTGGTTGCATGGGACATGTTCATGTCCGAAGAGTATGACCTGCTCCGATCCACCTTGTGTGCCACCGAAACGGAACTTACTCGCTTCCGCCAACTGGTGGTGAATTCAGTCATGGCGACAGGTACATTGGACTGTTGGGCTGAGGAAAGTGTGCTGTTGGATTTTTATGGCCAACATCCCTATCATCGCTGTCTTGTTGCAGATATTGTTGATAAAGACTTGAAGAACTTGAGAAACGCTCGATGGGAGAAGGCGTTCTCCAAAACGGATAAAGCGTGTGAAGATTTCAGCCGTGCTGACATTGATCGCAAGGCTACCATTGTCATTGAACACTTGTTGGAAGCTTCCGATGTAGCCCACACCATGCAACATTGGCACGTATACCGCAAATGGAACGAACGGTTCTTCCGAGAGTGCATGACAGCATACTTGAACGGCCAGGCGGACAAGAACCCATGCGAGAATTGGTACAAGGGCGAGCTTGGGTTCTTTGACTTCTATGTTATCCCATTGACAAAAAAACTGAAGGACTGCGGAGTGTTTGGTAAGTCGTCGGATGAATATTTGACTTACGCCAAGCCAACCGAGAAGAGTGGGAACTTCGGGGCGAAGACGTCGTCAGGGAAATGATGGCTTCGGTCGAAAGGGACTTGCAGAACTCCCCTGATTATCTGGAAAAGCTAGATATGCTTCATTTTTGAAATTTGAGTTGTTCGGTTCGAACGATGCCAAAGGGGAAGCACAAAGCGTTAGCGTTGTAGAGCAGAGAAGACAATAAGATGCAGAAGTTTGTTGCACTGTTACCACTAGTAGCTTCTGGATCATAGTGAGACCGAGAACTCAATCCAACGACGGCTCCTGGCGAAAATACAGTACAGGTAAAGAGTTGTTTTGCCAAAGAAGCTGTGAAGTCTGTCGAAACCATAGCAGAATCTCTTCTTTCGCGCTATTTGCTTTGGAGGATCCTCAGCTTCTATACTCGTACTACATATCGTACAGAACCACACGAGCCTGGGGACTACTGTGACAATGCTCCGAAACAGAATGCTATGCCTCTAGACGGGCTTTCTTAGAGGCTCCGCCTTCGCTGTCCCCTGTGTACCAACTCAATGGCGGCAATTCCTCTAGAGGCTCGTCGTAGTTTGTGTGATCCAATTCGTTGTCCAATCCCTCAAGTTCCAAAGCATCTCCCAATGCCTGACGTCTTCGTTTTAGTCTGGCAGACACATCCTTCAAATCAGTGTATTGTTTGGCTGCTTCAGAAGCCCCGAACTGACACCGTGACTTGAGTAACAGATAAATGAGTTTTTGTCGAGCCGCCTGTTGTTGGCGGACAATATCCTGAAACGTCTGAAGTGTTTGAAGCTGTTCATCCAGGTCCAGCTCAAGAAGTTTCGAGGGAATTTGCATGGAGGCATCTCGGACCACTGCTTCATCATATTCTTCTTCTGTCTTGCCTTTGCAAGCTTCTAAGATTTCTGTTGGAATTTTGGAAAGGAAGCCATTCAGCTGAACTGGAGTGTCGTTTCGAACATCGCGAGCAATTTGCAAAGTGGCAACAGCTTTGCAAGGGTCCAAAAATTCACGGGATTCCACTTTTCCTGCTGGCACATTCTGGAAAACAACATGAGTTGGGACCACGAGCTGAAACAATCCTTCCTGGACAGTATCTTACCGAATTTTCGAAGTCATAATTCACGTTGGATGCAATGGAAGACATCGATCCTGGTCGCGTTTGCGGTGGATCGGACAAGGAGGTAAGAGGAACAGCAGGAGCGACATTTGCTTCACTCCCCTTTGATGATTCTTCAGCATCCTTCGACTTGGCCTCGGGAACCTGTAAGGCACTGTCGACCGAGGCTTTCGATATATTCTTCGTTGCTTTCTGCTCAGCCTCAGGTGCGGTGTTGCTATCGGTATTGCTATCGGTATTTGCTGTCCCCTCCTTTCCTTTAGCAGCAAGAAGCCTACGAATTTGGCCAATCAGGGAAGGACCACCAAAAACATTTTTCTCATCCCATGTTTTTAGCAGTGACTCTAGGTGATCGGACACGACCCGGGCCCTTAGTCCCTCAATAGCAGGGACAATCGTCGATTCCGCGAGAGCCTCTCGTAGCTCTGCCCCATTCTCCCACTTGGTAGGATCGTTGGAATTAACTAGTAGCACCTCACTAATCAGACTCCAATACAAACTCTGCCTGGCATCAGAAGTTGTGTTCAGGAGATGGTCACACAGTGTCTTGCAAATGGTGGGGGTGTGTTTCCGGTTGAACACAATCCAGTTAGCGTGCGTCTGGATGGACTCTTTGGAAGCGCCATCCCCTAGTGCCTTCAGTTTCTTCTCTAGCTTGGGACTCCATTTCGAAGACATGGCTCAAGTGATCGCGATGCTATTGCAACTTTGAAACAATGAAACAATGAATGCCCTGCTGGCCATGGTACACGTAGGCAGTCGCAGCCGGTGGTCGTCCTCCAATAGAATCCGTAGAGTCGAAGGTGGACAGACAGAGGGACGGAGCTGCAATGATGTTACACATGGCTAGAATGAGCTATTACTGCATGCTACATTACTAAAGAAGGGTCTAATACCAACTGGCACAGTAACCATTGCGGTAGAACTTTGTAGACTACACGATGGGACATATTCCTACAGACTGGTCATGTACTGGTGGCAACATTGCATACAGTCCTAACCCTGGTGGTAGATGATGATGATGTCGTTGCTCATTGTTCTTCCAGACAAGAACCGTACCAGGTATTACAAGGTATTCACTGCCACTCTTGTCTGGCGGATCCATAAATGTACAGTGTTTGACTGGTTATATCACTCCAGACCTACTTGTACTACGGTACTCTGCTTTAGATTTGGCCTTGTTGTCTTGTTCCTTGATATCTGCGCTAAGTGTATGAAATCCCAGGTACAATGAACCCAAAAGACCTGGAATGTATATGAGCATCAAAGGCTTGAAGGTTCCAAAGAATCGCTTGGCCGCAACTTGAAACCAACGTAGAATCATGTGGGTATAATTGGGATAGAAGGTCATGTGGGCATTGTAGAAGCTTAGCAAAAGTACCACAACCGTACCCAACGACAAGGCAACAAACTTATCCATAGATGGGTTGATTGTATCTCTTAACATTGCCCCCGTTTCCTCATCACGACGAGGAATTGTGTATTCCAAAGCCACTGCCGAAAGCCAATTCAGTAAACCTTGTAAGAAACTCAATCTAGATGTCAAGTACTCAAACTCAAATTGGTCACGAAAGAATGCAAGGGGGCTCCGTATAGTCTCGGCAATCGCGATCGTTGTTGGATCAATGCTCAAGAGCATCGTACCCGACACGGTAGTGACGAAAATGCTAATGATTTGAAGAACAAAGGCACTCAGCAAAAGCATGATGGTTGCCTTTTTTGTCCATTGCACCACGCAGGAATCTTCTTTATGAACAATCAATTGACCTTGTCGCACATTGTCGTACAAAGTTGCCACAACTGCTCCCGCAATGAGCGTAGCAGGAGCTCCCAAATTCATGCACCAATCATAGCTTGCATGGATGTATCCTTCAGTTACGGCGTCACCTCCCCTGAGTGACATGATTTGACCAACATCAACCTGTGGGTTGTGTTTGGAGGCGAGAGTTTGGGTGACAGTTTGAAAACCAAAGGTATTTGATAGTGCAGTTCCTGCAGAACACCATGGCTGTAGTGGTAACATGTACTATTCGTGATAGGTTTGTTCACCAGATTGGCCTACCTAGTTGTGGAGAATGGAGGTGGTCCGATCCTCGTAATTAGAAGTCGGCGTGACAGCAGTTGCAGTACGAGTACCGGTAGTCCATCGAGTCTAAAGAGATCATTTGGACTCATCACTTCATTGTCTTGGGAGGTTCTAATTCTCTGGAAAGTAGAAGGATACTAACTGTAGTAGTACAATAGTAGTACCTACAGAAACGACATAAGTTTGCATTACTTGCAAGAAGTATTCTACTTCAAAGAATACAAGTATCAGTAGTGAAAACAAAATGAAACGGGATGAATTTATGAGTATCGCAGCATGAAAGCCGGCCTAACATGCAGCCGCCCCTTTCACTGCAGCTTGCGTTGGCAATATTATATCTACGAAACCCATGAGTGTCAAGAAACTAGACACTCAGGCCAACCCAGATTGATTCAAAGGAAACCCCAGAGTTCATGAACCCAGTCAATATCTCGGAAATACTCCTACATTCAGTCCAGGAGTCCGTGGACTACTTCCGTTCTTGGGTTTGGTCATAATATTTCATGTACACAGGAATACTTTTGAAAGGGAACAATCTTTGCTCTGCAAACAACATTAGCATCATTAGGATTTCTTCCCGAGAACCCTTCAAATCTTGTGCGTGTTTGTCCAAAAACTCAGGGAACTTTTCCAGACACGCTGTATCTGGTAAGTTCACATGGACGTTTGAACGAATGAAGCGGTTCCAGAGGTTCAACACCAATTTTTCCTTTTCGTCCACATCGTCAAACGAGATCATTGCCTAGCATTCCAAATAACATGTCCATGATGAGATCGATTGTTTTGCCAGCACACGTTGAGTTTTCCAATGTAAACCTACCGCTTGTCCGCCTTCGCCGACAAACTCATCATCTGATTCGTCATCGGAGTCTACCTCCCAGTCACCTCGTTTCATTGGGATACCCGAGCAGGTACGATAATACTGCCGAGCTGCCCGGAACGTACTGACCCCATCTACGTTCTTCTCGGATATTTGTCGAGCAACGGAAAGGGTATCTTCAAAATTTGGTACTTGTTCCGGAATTTCCCCGTTTCTAGGGTCCCAGCCCAGAGGCAGCCACGGCTTCCTTAGACGTTTGCGTATCATTGGACCCCCTCTCTCAACTGTCTTGGCGCGTCGCCGAATAAGAATAAAGTTTTCCTTATCAGGAGTCGCTTGACTCGCTTGTATTCGGACCGGAAATGCCGAAATGACAGTCTGTCGAGGGAAGCGGGAGAGCAAGGATACTGGTGAGATGAGCACACGGTGCTACATGCCTTCAAATGAAACAGCAAACCTACCTTGCCATTGCGTGACACACGTCCCCGAAAGACATGATGATCAAGGTGATACCGGCGAAAGTGCTTTAGGATTGCCCTATCCGGTGACTAAAGATAAAACCGATAGAAGAACCAATGAGGAAGACGAATGAACAACAAAGAGACTCCCCCCCAATCACCTACCACATCATATCCACAAAATGGACATATTCTATCCGTTCGGTATTCAATGTGTATACATGGAACTTCTCCCTTATTCAAAAGCAAGACCTTGTAACAGATTATTTCTTCCTTCTGTCCAGAGGAGTGGGCAGACCATTGATCTCCCAGATTTCGAAGGAGGAAAGGGTGGCGGTACTTGACTTCCTTTGAAGTCCTGCTCATGGTGTCCTGGTTCAGCGTCCGAATGCAGTGTCTTTGATGTGTTGTATTCCTTCGTTACTGGCAATGGATCATCTGAAACTACATTACAGGTTGGAAGCAATACTTGGCCACGACAAGTGTGGAGAGATGCATAGAGAGCAGCCACGTACGAGCAGTACAAGTCCTTTGCAGTCCCGCATGACTTAAAAACAACAGAAGTAACAGTAATAAGTGTTTGCTAGTATGGTTGAGCTACTCGAGGAGGCACGGATCCAGAGCAAAGTTCATGATATGCAGACTCCAAGCAATGAGCGACATCGGCATAGCTCACTACCATCAACGACTTTCCGTCCCTTGAACTCAACACGATTTTCTCGCCATCGGCCGCATCCAATTTGTTGAGCGCTGCCACAACGTGACCCAAATCCATCACTGGGTTTCCTGCTCCATCTGCTTGATGGAAAACTATTGTGGAAAAGAACTCATCTCGTTAGTCTCAATCAACCTTGTGTCAAGTGCACTGTACAAGAAAAGCACTCACCAAAGTCTCTAAACAGAGATAAAATGTAGCAGTCACCCGACTGGGCCCACCTTCGGTTTGGACCAAACTCTGGCCGTTCGTTGACAAACCCCAACTTCATGAGTATTCTCGTCATTCGACCCGATTCGAACTCTGTGGCCAGAGCGCGTTCTGTGTGATTCAGAGCCAAGGAAGTATTGTCGAGCTCGTCCCACACACGCCCGGCCAAAGCTCTGGAAACATCCCTGATACTTGGTGGAGTTGGACTGCGGACCAAAGTCATTGCGAGATTGTGTAGCTCCTGAGAGTAAGTTTGTCTGCAAAAGTGTTCACAGTTTGCGAAACTGCTTTTGTCTGTGTTGGCAGTGATTTCCGTCCCTGTTGCCAGACTCAAAATTAGTCGTCCCAGCTGTCGAATGTCCTCGGATTGCAAGACTTCAAGCTCCTTTTGTGTCTCCCATTCCAAGGCATCTACAA
Source organism: Nitzschia sp. Nitz4 (assembly GCA_013372465.1). NCBI lineage: Eukaryota > Bacillariophyta > Bacillariophyceae > Bacillariales > Bacillariaceae > Nitzschia > Nitzschia sp. Nitz4. The sequence goes on along the minus strand of WXVQ01000044.1, from coordinate 31,798 downwards.
CTCCAACACAATTGATGTACCAACGCAACCGCATGGGATCCATTTGCACAAGGACGTGTCGGGAGTCCAAGACTCGCACTGCAAGATTGGCCTGGTGAACTCGTCGAATCAGGCTGGTCCATTGGCAAATGGCACTCCAAAGGACACTCTCTGCCACAGAGCCACCAAGAAGCCGATCACGGAGACGCATCACTCCTGGAATATACTGGTGTACAAAAAATAAGGCTCTCTGTGACACAAAGCAGCGGTGCAAGGTGACCAAGTGAGGATGCTCCAATCCAGACCACCTATCCACCACTGCAGCCGCAATATTCGGGTTGACCGACCGGACATTATCAAACCGTCTCAAACAGTACAAATGCCCATTTTCACGAGAAACAACCTGGAAAGTGGTGCAGGGGTAGCCAAAAGAAGATCGCTGCTTTTGTTCGAAATCAAGTGGCCAAGGGTTACAATACGCCTGCGGGATTGCCTTGTGCAAAGGATCATTCGAATCTAGCTGTCGAATTTTTTCTAGTTGCCACTGTCTATGCCGCCGCCACAAATCATCTGCCATTCCCAGGGAGTTCATACTACGCATTGGAGGAGGATTGGGACCAGCAGGGACGGTAGAAGGAAATGCTTCCTGCACTTCTTGCCCTCCCGCCTGCTCATAATTGGCCACCTCGTAGGGGTTGGGTGCTTTACCTGGAAAGCGCATCAGAAAATCAAGAATAAAATACATAGCATGTTCCGTTTGTACGAATCCTCCTTACCTTGGACATCTTGATTTGGATACGATGCCTGACACTCCGGACGGGGAGCCTGTTGGGTGCTCCAGCCTTGGCCGGGGACAAATTCCTTTACGGCTGCAGCATTCAAATCTGAGTCAACCCGCAGATTACTTGATCCGCCACTTGGTGCCGCATTGCCACCGGATGGAGGAACAAAACCCGAAGATTGAGGCGTCCACTCGCGGGCCGATGTTGACAAGCGGCCCATCCCCTCTTGGAGGTTTTGCATGATGGAAAATGTGCAGCCTGTCGCTGTCCGTTTTCGGCAATCTAACTGCTGGTGCAAGTGTTGAACAGCTCAAGTTTTGGCTTATTGCAATGCTAGTAACAGCAGCAGTCCCCAACAACGAAAAACAGAGGGCAATCAAGTGCTTGATTATTGTGAATGTGAATCTCCTCGTGGTTGCCACAGTGCGAACAAATAATGAACATGGGCTGCGCTGATTGGTAGAATGGCACATGGCATAGCATAGAATAATTGGGGACATTATTAGGGTCAAGGGGAGGGGAAGCTCTTCCCTCAACACGTATTGGCCGTTTAACTTCATGTGCTCAGACGTTACGCCGGTGGTGCCTCTTCTGTCGTTTCCTCCGACGAGATGGCGATTCTCACACAACTTTTTTGTCAGCACCTCACTGCTCCACCCTTTGTGGTCATCTGGAACTCCAGAACTTCTGGTGTGAGTTCGCCAGGTTTCTGGAATCTGTCATATTGAGAATTAGAAATGGTAGCGAGAGCAGCAGTGCGAACAATCACTGCCTATGCAGGCACAGAGGCCCCGAAAGACAGAATTCAGCTCGTTGTCGATAAAAAGGAGGTTCATGTTGGGTCGGAAATCACAGGGAGTATCGTAGTTTGCGGGCATGCTCCTGTCAAATCTGTCTTCCTAACGTTCGAGGGCACGGAGCATACAGTTGTTGCCCTTCCAAGAACTGAGGGCAACCGCATGGGCTTGGAATACCTCAAGAAAAACACTTCACACACAAGGTGCATTGTTAAACAAGAAGCCACCATTGACTGCTCCCAGCCTCAAAAATTTAAATTTGCAGTACCCAAAGACATTCCCACAACAATGAGGTGTCGCATTGATGACACTGATCCAACTTTGCCGTCCCAATGCCAAGTCAAATACACAGTCACAGCGACAATGTACAAGAACACATCGAAAAACCAAGTGTCGTACCCAGTATGTGTGCTCCCGCAACAAGTTCATGAACAATCAGTTGATTCTTCACTTTCTGTGGCTATTGGTTCCTCTATGGATGTTTTGTTCAAGTCGTTATTTTCGTGTGGTGGCAGTATGTGCCTTGTCTCTGATGGGGAAGAGCCCATCGTGTATGATAACTACATTCTACTCGAACCATCGGTTGAGACACTGAACCTTGCAGCAGGCCAGCCCCTTCAAGTCAAGGTCCATGACTGGTTTGGATTGTTCAAGGAATCCAAACTCAACTGGATGATAAGGGTGAAGGAGAGCCTAACCTGGAAGGCACAAGGCCGCACTGCCAACAGCAGTCAAACGTTTGATATCTTTGCGAACGATGAAGAGCTACCTTCTACCCTCAGACAAACATATGACCAAGACTCTGCATCATTGTTGCAAGTCAGTCATGAAATCGTTGTTTTTGCCACCTCGAAAGACAACCCGAAAGAGATTCTCGCAACTACAGAACCGATTCCAGTGCAAATCGTGTCAAGTTCCAGAGGGTGGGATATATGAGCTATCCTGTACCTGTGGAACAGTGATCTACAGGGGAAAGGAGGAAACTGCACTGCTCCTTGTAGTGTACAAACTACAGTCTTGGGGGTACACCAAGATAGTTGGATTTCTCGCCTTTTTGAAGATCGATTGTTCTCTTTCACTATACTTCGCATGCAATCAACTTGATTATCTCAAACCCAAGCGCATCTCAAGTGACTTTCAAGACGATCCCACGCTGATACAGAACGCCGTTCAAGGATAGTTAAACTGGCATCCAGGAGGACGACGATCCGGACTTGTGAGTTTCCTAATTCTATCCTCTCAGCACAGTCTTTCAACATTTTAGTGCTAGCTGTTAGTGTCGATTTGTGCAGCATCTGTATGTGATGATATCCGTACTTGTTGCGAGACCCATATTCTCTTTCTGATTTATGACGGCGTAGTGTTGTAATCGTGGTGGTCGAGTGATTGCAACTTGGAAAAACTGCCCAGGCTGGATACCAGCTACCTAGCAAGAGTCTGTCACTCGATTCAATCTTACCAAACCTACCGGTACTTCACTGAGAGCACAAGCACAAGGATTTCCTGTCAGTGACAGTGTTGTCGATGAGCTCTTTTGGTACCAGAAATTGGGGTACTTGAAGTCATGGAAACCAAAGCTATCAAGTCAAGCGACCTTGTTCAGTGCGATCCTGATGATTCAACCACGTTTGTGTTGGGCCCAGGTTCTGAGGAGATCAATGCTCTCAAAGAAATTCTAGGACAAGAGCGTCAAAAATCTGAACTTCGTCAACTGGGAGGTCTAATGATGGTCCTTGGAATTGGGACCGCCTTCTCCACATTTGCGTTACTCTCCTCTACGATTGAGGGGATGACTGGGAGAGAGCAGATCGAAGGGTACAATTTGCCTATTCTCGTCGGCAATTTGTTACAAATGGTTTGCGGCATGACTGCAGCTGCGACGGGTATGATCTGTTTGCTTATGACACCACGATCAAAGAAATTCCATACTTGGTCCAAATGGGCCGTGGCAATTATTAATCTCGGTCCCATCACCTTTGTAATCTCTATGGTCCGCCTGATTCAGGGTGCTGACGATCCCCCAGAAGTCAACAGCTTCATACCAACGTCATTTAATCCATCACAGGCAGATATACGATGTTGCGCTGCGATGGGTGCTTTGGTGTTGTTCAGTGTTTGTGCTTCGCTGGTGGGAGGTTTAACAGTCCTTGGGCTTCATGTCTGTGCAATCGTCGGGCAACAGCCACATTCGCGCCATCGGGCCTACCATGTGATTCGCTTGGCCTACTACAGCTTCTTGGTCGTCGTGGGTGGCTTTTCTCAACTGGTTCTTGGACTTCACACATGGCAGCGCTTTGGATTTGGACCTTTCGAGGAAGCAATTCATGTAGCAACCTACACAATCCACGTTCCACTAGTCTCAGTGGTTGTTGGAGGCGTACAGATGGCCTTTGGACTGTTCGGTATCTGTCGGTCCAACCTTTCTCCCAGTGCTAAATCTGACACGAGTTTCCTAACGGTCACTTGTGTGACATGGGTTGTGTCTACTTATTTGCAGTTCCTTTTCCAGCCGGCCTACAGTGCTGAATCTGTGTTCAATGCCGAAGGAGCCACCGTTTCTTGTGTTTACTTGGGTTTCTTTGTGATGCCAGCGTTCCTCGATCACTTGGTGAGGACAACCCCAATCGAACCTAGACCGCAATACTACGGCCTGCCCCCAGACACATTTTACAAAGAGGACCTACCAACGTGCTGGCTACGAATGGCGCCTTCCTTTCCAAGTCAAAAGCCTACGGGTACGGAGACCAAATCTGTGCCTTGACTCATACATCCAATTTTGCATTATAGTTAGGTTATGTATCATTATTGTTGCATGGGCTGAACCTCGGGTATACAGTGTAGGCGTTCAAATAGTGTTGACGCCGTTTCAGCCCAATTCCTTTCCTGAGATGTGAGACTTCCAGCCGGAATACCTCCTCCGGCAGCTTGCCTTTTACGATACAACTCTCTATCGAGCTTTTTCTCGTGTTTCATTCCTCCGTCAGGCTCACGAACTCTTGGCGAAACGAAGTTAGTAGCTGCAGCACGGCCCTCACGTTGTCTTTTGAGTTCATTGCGGTACCCCTGCATCTGAGCGGCAATAAGATCTGCAGAAACTTCTTCTCTCTCTCCCAGTAAGACCTCGGTGGACTCTTGCTTGAGTTTGCGCTTAGCAAGAGCGATTGCTTTTTCTTCTTCTTGATAGTCACGTTTACGACGTTCTGCTTCTCTCTGCTCGGCAGCAATTTGATCCTGAATGGCGCGCTCTTCGTCAGCACGATGAGACTGGCGAATGACAATCTCAGTTCTGTGTGCTTCCTCATACTGTTTGATGCGGGCTTTGCACTCTTCTGCGTTTGGTTCTTCATTGACAATCGAGAAGACTGTTGAACAAAAACAAGGAATTGAGACAACACAGTTGGGGGCAAAGATGCGAAGCTCATTTTCAGCTTAACGTACTGATATCTTCCACTTCTTCCAGGTAGTCGTTGTACTCTCGAAGGGAAGCAAAATCTTTCTCCACTTTGTTGAACACTTTCATCACACGTCGCCTCCAACTAGTATCCTTCTCGCATTGGACATCGTCCAAAGTTCGCGTAGACAGTGTCACTCTTTTAACAAGCGTTTCACAAATCGGACAAGGGAATTCCTGCATCATGCGGAGAAGAGACCAAAGTGACAAGTAAGTTCGTCATCCATAGATGTAGCGTTCCTAGCCTTCCACCCCGACTTACCCTTCGTCGCGAAAGCTCACGATCAATACATGAATTGCAACTGTAGAGTTACGGGAGTTAGTACAAAATGCACGTCGAGAACATACGATTCCAAGAGTTTCCGAACGAGACACTTACAATTGATGTCCACAACGCACAGTCGTGTTGGTCTGTAGCGAACTTTGCGAGGTCAAATTCGATGAGTCTCCTTCCGTGACGCCACAAATGGCACAGCGGAACAAGTCATCTTCCTCTTGGTCGGCTTCCATGACAAGAATTTGCTCAGCGTCGTTGCAATACTAAAAGCGAGGCGGTGGTGGCAATCTCCAACCACCGAGAGTCATAGGAATCGTGCGAATCCTGTTGCCAACCCGACTCCTTCGAGTATATCGACTTCATTGGGGGTTGCAAAGAAGTACGAGTAGCTGAGCATGAGATCAACCTAACTTTGATTAAGTTCCTACTGCAGCAGTTTCCAGAATTGAGCTCATAACAGGTACCCACTAGTGCAGTTACTCGGCTGGGACGCTATTGCCGAGAGAAGTGACACCATCCGTTTCACTCCGGTTGACGGCGCTCCTCGAATTCGGCCACCCAACTCTTGACAAGTTTCAGTACACATCCTTGCTTTGGATATCGCCTCAATGATGTCGTTGGGTTCCAGCTTCGATAAGTTTGTACCACATTGAGCACCGTAGTTTTTCGCCTCCACCAGCATTCCATTGGCAAACTGGTCACCCATCAACGGGCTCACCAAGCAAGGGATACCTGCTCGCATACAGGCTTGAACAACACCTACTCCACCATGACATAACATCATAGAGCAATGTGGCAACAATTGTGCGTAGGGTATGTTTGATATACAAAGTATGCGCCCACTGTGAATGGCAGGATGATCTTCCCTCAGACGCAAAGCTGGGCCCACAAAAATGGCACGGAGATCCAACTGTTGCAGTGCTTCCAGAAGGACTTCCATCTTCTGAAATGGCATGGAGCCAAACCCCACACAAAGTGGCTTGCTGCAGTCTGAGTCAGGGACCTCTTTACAGTCTCTCAAAAATGTCTCCATCGCTGGTGGTAGTTCACCTCTCTTCAAGTTCGGTGCGACGTAGTCATCCGCTAGAGGGCCTACATCAAAAACTTTTGGTCCCACTCCGGGCATCCCTTCCAATTTTGGAAACAAACAATTGGAATAGCAGTTGGCAATCCAGACCCTTTCGTGTTTGCCTGTCAAGATCTTTTGATAGTCTCCCCATGTCAATTTTGGAACAGAAAAGATACGACAAAGTTCTGTCATTGGCTTCTTCAAGAAGTGTTCTTCAACAGCGTGTTCGATACGCCAGTAGGTTTCTTCCACATCATCTCCAGTACCTCGTAGCTCGTCTAGCAATCCGTCAGTTTGGGCCATGGCGAGACAAGCGTTCACAAATTGAAGCCTGGATGTCCGATAGCTCGGGAAGAGTTTGTTTGGGAGTAGTGGTTGTAAATTGACAATCACAACCGGCATGTTCCATCGCTCTCCCATGATGAGAGCTGAATGTCTCATCAGTGAGCTAGATACAATGCTTGTTCCTTTGCCCAGACCAACATGCCCATTCATTGTTTCGATGATCAGCTCGGTGCATGGAAGCATCAAGTGTTCACAAATTGAGGCAATACTGGCTACATGCTTCATGCGGCGGTCAGGGTGATTCCCTACCGTAGGACCATTGTGGACTGCCTTGTAGTAGTCTGAATTTTCAAAGGGCAATGAATGTACATGAAAGTTTGGATGAAAAAGCAACGATTCTGCCAGATTCGTCCAGTTTGCTTGGAGCCACAAGTCAACACGGCAATCTTTATCTTGACATTTCAGCAACTCTGCTGACAGAGCAACAAATGGTTCCGAGTCGCCTCTGCTTCCAGCTGAAAGCAAAATTGTATGCATTGATGACCAAGTCCCACGAAGGAGCCCGTCGTGGCATCATCGTGGCGTGAACCTCGATTAGTTTTAGCGACAGTGTTAGGCGTTGGGTGTTGAGTCATATTAGTCATTATCGTGATGGTGCCATCATCTGAGATGTCGTCACTAGCACGCCGACCCGACCGAACGGCCATAGTAACCGTAAGTTGATAGTGCCTTTGGAGGCGTTGAAGCTGTTCAACGCCCCAACAACACAACACCCCTCGACTCCTCCTCACAATATAACAATAAAGAAACAAGGATCCATAGAAGATCAGTACGCTGGAACTTCCTTCTCATTGTCCATCACCAACAGCGGGTTGCAGATGAAAGGTGCCACCCCCGCCAAAGATCCTCCAATGAAGGAGGAAGGAAATGACACCCTCTCCTTGTGGGCCACCTCGGCCTTGAATACATTCGGAGATGGACTGGCTTTCGTAAACAACAAGTTCAAAGAAGGTCAGGAGAATGCTGTACAATACAGTGGGGGTGTTCAACCTTCTGGTAAAGCCAGAATCCCCAAAGCGGCTTCAAATCGAAAACCAAGAAAAGCTGTTCAGCAAAAAGATGACACCGAGATATTACAACAATTCCGAGCATACAGAGCCCTAGTACGCGAAGGTAGACAAACTATGAAGGATACACAGGGAGAGCCAAGAAAACACCGACCTGAAAGGGAAAGTGCACGGGAAACTCGACAAGAAGAAGACACTATCAGAGACACTGCTGTTGGTTCAATTGACTCCTCAGCTTTGAAACAAGAGTCCTACGTTGAGTCTAAGAGTTTTGTCGTCGACCCACTGGAGGCCATGGAGAGTCGGGTAGAAGCAACCATGGTCTCGTTACAAACGCCAAACAATTGCAATGTAACGGTACCAAACGATTCTGATGTCAACCACCCCGCTCTTGATACATCAACAATCGAGATTCGGTGTGATGAAAGCGCATACAACAACATTTCCCAGACTGCGACTGCGACAACAACAGAAGAAAGCTCGAAGGAGCCCCTCACTCAGTTGTCCTCCGATACAACTGACAACCAATTGGAACAGTATCTTGACTCTCCACAGGCACAGGTGCATCAAAATGTGTGGCCTTCCAAGTTCGATAACCTGGGGGACTTTTCCAAAAGCCCGCTGATGCGAGAAATTGAGTCGTTGCCTAGCTTCCACACAATGACTGGAATAGCTACTTTGAACTCTCCTCTTCCGACATCATCTGTGGAGTCTAAGGAGAAGGATACTCCTATTGTAGTTGTTCGTGATGTGGTAAATGAATCTGACATCATCAGTATTTTGGAAGAACCTCACGGTTTCAACATGTTCAATTTTTCCAACGCCTTCGCTGCCCAACAGCTGAAGAGCTCAGAAGAAAACCAGAATCGCGAAGAACAAAAGGCGTTTTCAATTTGGAAAGAGTTTCTTCAAGCATCTGATGCAATGAAGCAATGTGGTGTCCAAATCAAAGTGCCTCGAAATGCAACTTGCTTCCGACATGTATGTGATGACAATAGTAGTTTAGAGAGTGATGAAGCAGGAGAGATTGGAAAGACAGAATTGTTCGGTGATATCGCACAGTTTTGGACTGGTTTGGTTGAAACTGAGCAAAAGGAGTCGTTTTTGGAACGGGCCAAAGAAGCTTGGGACCGAGAGTTCGCAGAAGACACAAAGGAGTTACCCAACTCACCCAAACCCGACGTGGGAGAGAAATTCCTTTTGCATCTATTTGGACTGGATGACGAGAAAACTGTAGTCTCTGATTCGTGTGATTCTCCCCCCAATCGACAAACTAAGGGACGCACTCGCCATAGGAGCCGTTCGCGTGAGGGAAGATCACAGATGAGAACTGCTGTTTTAGGATCCCGTGGCCGTAGTACCTCCAGAGGCAGCATTCGATCGAGTAGCTCTCATAGCAGAGCGTCGTCACTGGGTCGCCCCAGACGAGGACTATCAAGTCATCGCTACACTGGACGAGGTAAGACAAAGATTGAAAATTTTGATTCTTTGTCAGCGCTGTCTCTAACTATGGAAACTTCCATTAGACGAATCTGGTAGGAGGGAGGCTCCGGACTTTATTGATGTTACTCTAGGCCGAGACCCAGATTGGACCGTATCCAAGAAGTCCACGAAATCGAAGCACAAACACATGACTAGACGAGAGTCGCACAAGCAAGAACGCAGACGAAAGGGTGTAGAACGGAATGTTTCTGCAGACAATGAGTCTGCGTCCACCCATGGGCATCTCCGAGAAGTCTCCAATATTGGTCAGGATGTATTCTCAATGGCGGAAAGGACATTGGACAAGAAATCTAGCCGGCAGTCGCGGTCCCGGTCGCAAAGCCGTCGTCTCGCTAGTTCTGCAAGAGAGAGGGCTCGTTCATCTTCTAACCGCCCGTCTCATCGACGTCCAACCTCGCGCCCGAGAGCATGGGCGGAATAGGAACATGGTTATCATGACTGTTTCAAGGTGACAATAGCAATACGTACATATCTGAACTCTCATAACATTTGGATGAACAAGAACAACTTAACTATTACCTCCTAGCTAGACATGGTTCTAGACATCGGTATTGATGGCATTGGCATCTTTTCGAATGTCATACGACTGTACGGTTTGCCCCAAGAAATAGTTCTCGAATCGACGTTGCTTCTCGGCAGCATCAATGTGTACCATCTTGTCATTATCCAGGTAATAATGAATGTCAAGAGCAGATTTGACAGAAGCAGCCTTGAGGCTGGGCACGGAGTCAGACTCAAGCTGTCGAGAGTTCAATTTGAGGGCCATGAGGGAGACTTCGTCGTTTCCAAAATTCACTAGCTTTGACACCTCCATGGACGTGTACAGTTTGAGGAACCCCCTCAATTCCTTGAAAGTAGGTTGCGGCTTCAACTCATTCTCTAGCATCTTGATTTGATGCTTCTGGGCGCTTTCAATGGGAACTCCAGGCTTGGTGAAGTCAGGGATAACAGGACTGACGAATTTGGGAGCACAGAATTGGAAAAGCTCAACGTAGGCCTCCTTGGCCAATTGGCCACCATGCTTTTCCCGCATGCTGCGGACGAGCGATTCCTCGAGGCTAGATTGCGGACACAAGTGAGTGCAAATAGCCAACAAAGCCAACATACGGTCGTAGTTCTTGTAGTATTGGTCCGAGTTGGGGAGCTTTCGAAGTAGGCCAGTCTGACATTGGCAAGTCGTACGCAAGTGAAGTTAGATACATGTTTTCCTAACCGAGACAGTACAAACCTTCACAAACTCTACTCACCTTGAATCCACGTTGCATGTAGGAGCACATTTCCCCAACCATGTCAATGGCATCCTTGTATCGGCGCATCATCAAAAAGGAGATTCCAGCGTGGTAAGTGAGACTGAGACGTGCGGGGAAAACACTGTGGACAACCTCTGTAAACGATTGTGGCTCTTGGTCATGCTTGATGACTTGCAAATCGGCGGATTCCAAAATGGGCGCCATGGCCTGCAAGCATCCCGAGTAATCTGCCAACAAACATTCCAAACGCGACAAAGCCACAGACGCGAAAATTCCGAAATATTGGTAAGCAGGAACCGTGGTGGTCTTGGCAGTACCGATGGCAACAAGACGGTGCAAATAGCTAAGGACAGTATCGACATTCCAGATATTGGAGTAAGACTCGCTGAGAATGGCAACGTTTTCTACCACATGGTGAGGTGCGTTTGGAAGAGGTTGGCCTTCTCCCAAAAGGTTGTACTTTTCGGCATTGGCGTAGAGGGCAGTTCGGAACTGACAGAATCCCTGGAACTGGTAGACGAACTCATGAAGAATATCAAAGGCCCACTCAGGGAGAATGAAGAGATTGGGAGGGTTGCTCCTGGGTGCACCACCTTCAGCAGTCTCAAGAAGCTCATCGAAGAGGTCGCGGTAGACATCCCATCCCTCCATACGATCCCGCAAGGTGGGTCGGCTAACGGCATGCCAGTGACGGTGGGTCAACTCTCGGTAAAAAGCCAAGAACAAGGGATCTCCGTTACATTCACTGGCAATGGATTGAGGTGAGGGCCAAGGGGAATTGGAGAAATACTGGAGGAATCGCGATGCAAATGTTAGAAGAGGTTCCACAATCAGGAGTGTGACAGAAAAGGTATTGCATCAGTCTCAAATGTCTACCTGAAGACGACAGGTTTTCTAAGATAACTCACTTTTCCGGATAGATCTCGGAAGACGTTGTTGTACAGGTTGCTCTGTTCTTCAGTGATTTGGGAAAGGGTCACAGAGTCAAAAAGATCAAAGACAAAGTCTGTGAGAGCCTGAGGGACACACGCGTCGGAATCAGCCGCCATGTTTCAACTAGAAACTTCTACTAGAAAGGATGACAGAGGGTTGACCGACGAAACGACGACAACAACAGAGTGTATGGTGGTGCTGCAGCTCGGCGCTTGGGTTCATGGTGGTCCCCGGCCTCATTCGATTCCGCCGACCAACGATGAGCGGCTCTCCGTACAACGTCTGTCAGACGGTCGGCTTTCCTTTCCAATGCTCTTGACTGGAACCGGGAATCAGCTTTTCTTGGTGCAATGGTCCCACTCCGAGAAAGTAACAACAACTCAATACGAGTAGTGAAGACACACGGCAACCTAGTTGGTAGTCGAAGATAGGCATGTCAAACGTATAGGTTGAACTACTTTTGACTTGTCAGCGAATGGTACTCGTACTCTAGTCTCTCCTACTCATCTTTTAGCTTGCTATTGTAGTACGTCGTACTGGGTTTCACAGCTCCACAAGATGACCCTGAAGGTGAGTATTCGTTCCTCGATGTGTTGTTAGGGGGGTCCCACTCTTGTAACACCCCACTGTATTACTACTGAAGACTTTTTCTAGAGAGAAATGTTAGAAGTTTGTCAACCGTCCGTTGGGTTCGAATACCCTGATTGCATTCTGGACGCCCACACGACTGCGAGACGCGTTTTGACACCTTCACTCGTGAAAGGCCCAGCTCCCGACAGGCCCATGCTACTTAGCATTGCTGTGTCCAAAGGGGATTATGGGACACTACTTCTCTCAAATGTTCCACTTTCGGAAGCAACGAAACCACTCCACCACCACTACTCCTATATTGTATTTTCGCAATACCAGTAATCTGCCTCACAATTTCATATCTGCAACATGTCAGAACAAGAGCTCTCCGAAGATACCGGTTGTCATGGGTCACAGGCTCATTTTTTCACTCCCAGCTTGGAAGTATTGATGAATCCCTTGATTGATGCCCCACCCAAGCCGCCACCACGTTCCTATCGCAAGACGTTTTCCTTGCATCCTCAGGGTGACTCCATGTCAGAGCAAGAAGAGGGCACCTTTTCTTACCAAGATGGAGACACTGCCTATCAGCCAGACGGAGATACAGAGAAACGCAACAGCTACTATTGCATCTCCGCCCAACCATTCCACATAGGAAGCCCCCAGACTTCCAAACGGGACAACTACATTGATATTGAACACCAACACCGACCAAAGAGGCGTCCGTTTCAGTGGCGCCTCTTTCTCTTGCTTGGCTTGCTCTTTGTTGGCATCAGGGGTAGGACCAACAATCCTGTCGACAAACCAAACGGAGTGGACCTTGGTCACGTGGCAGAGGCTCTGTTGGATGGAGATTTGACTCCAGGAGAGGTCAGTGAGAGCACTCATCTACGTAGTTCCAAGACCCCATTACCGTCACCCACAGTGTCACCTTCCGACGATGATGTAGCGACTGGTCAAAACGTGACAGTGACGGACACGGTACCGACAAATTTCCACCAACGTCCTCCTCTCAACTAGACTGGTGGCTCGTTCATACATGGCTGGAACGTTTGTATTTTTGTTATTGTTTTTGTTACTTTAGGTACTATACTGTGAATTGTATTACATATATGTTTTCGTATCCAAGTCAACAAGCTGTCTTGGCTTCAGTGCTCTTTAGCAATGGGCTCGGCAATACGCCGGCAACGAAGACTTGAGGTCTACTGTATCGTAAAAGCCGTCTCCCGAAATATCAATATCAACAATGTCGCCCGTCTCTGGGCATAGCAGTTCCAAGTCTGTCAACAGGCCGTCTTGTCCGCTGGAGAACACGTTCCCAGAGGCAGTGTCACATCCATCACACTCCCACCACTTGTCTTCGGTCCAGAAAGGAAAGGGTGCACAAGAAATGTATCGACAAGAAAAGCATGGGCTTGTTGTTCCGTCACTTCGACGAAGAAGGGCAACTGTCAAACAAAAGAATCCCAATGCCAAAAGGATACCCATGCGACGGAACGTGCCAATTTTGACACTATGCCAAAAGTCTCCACTTTGTTCGAAGAATGAGAGTGGCAAGCGTCGGAGCAATGTCAATGAGATCAAGAAGCCGTACACCAATCCTCCAAGATGGGCAAAGTTGTCGACGTATGGTGTTAGTCCAATCACTGAGTTGCCAGCCAGGTCAACTAGCAACCAAAAGACAGAGAGGGACTTCACAAGGCATGTTGCGGGTTTGCCATCCTGATCTTGAAAAGCAAGAAAAAGTAGTTTCCAATTCAATACCACATCAGCAACACACACACCAATGAGGCCAAAGATACCACCCGAAGCTCCTACAAGGACGTATCCTGGTTGCATGAGACAAGAACAAATGTTCCCTCCAACAGCCGAGACCAGAAAGATGATGGCTGTCTGGGAACTCCCATGGTTTCGCTCCAGAGTCCGACTCATGATGCCAAGTACAGCACAGTTCATTAACCAATGGAGGATACCGCCATGGAGGAAGACAGCCGTCATCAACCGGAACCATGAACCATTTTCGACCATGACACTGGTCTGGAGGCCTCCCATGAGCAAGAGCGTATCTGGACTGGGGCCCAAGAGAGGATTCACCTTGAGCGGCTCGATCTTCCAGTCATTAAAGTAAAAAGCCATGATCATGAGAACGGTACAAATGGTCAGGACACTGTAGGTAAAGTATGGTCGATTCATCTCTTGCTGACGACTGGTCTCGTAGTCCTGCCAGGAAATGTATGGGCGACCCTCCGCTCGACGAATGGCACAATCCTGGGCCCAGCGAAGGTCGGATCGGATATCAGAAACGTTGACAAACAACCCGACAATTCCAAAGGGACGGAATGCGTACTTCTTGTGTCGCTGCATTTGAGCGTACTGGAAATCCTTCACTCGACGTTTGAGTAGTTGATCGGAAATATTGTTCAAATCACCGTGGCTCATTCGAAGACTCTCAACAATTTCATTGAGAGAATCAGAAGAAGCCGTATTGGCTGTGAGCATAGACGAAGACACAGAGCTATGCTGAGCAACGGCTTGCGCAATTTCCGTGACATCGACCACACGGACTTGCATTTGCTGATCCAGTTGCGGCGTTTCATCCTCGAGGGCAACATCTTCCATTGGACTAGCTTCCGTGTTGGAGGTATTGTGGCTTGTCACAGAGACCTCATCGTGTTCACTTTCCATATCAGAGGCTTGATCTACCTCGACATCAACAAACTCTTGGTTGTCTGGGTCCTCCGAGGATGAACGAACAGAAACTGCATCATTGCCAACCAGTACTTCTCGTTCGATACTCATGATGATGAAACAAGAAGCCTTTTGAAATTTGTGAGAGTGTTGTGGAGGACAGCATTTCGTTTGTCACGGTTTCCCATTGCCCAGGGCGTGGGTACAGAACGAAAGAAAGAAACTTGTCTTTCCGGTTGTGTCATGGTTTTCGTGTGAACATTCAACGGTTCCACTTTTTTCCACGTCACGTTCGTGACGAAACGCCACCAACCGAACTACCGTACCCGTACCAGGTTCACAACATGCAATCTAGCTCTCGCACAGCAGAGAGAGTTTTCGTGTAGGTACATCAATTCTTGGGTCTCTCTACCGGTAGAGAGACATCAACAACACTAGCTACCTAGTAGATACTAGCCAACGTTAGGGCCAACTTATACGGTGGGCTAACTATCTACCGTACTAATTTCAACCATGATGGGAAATGAGAGTGATGGGTTGATGGGATTCTATGATTTTGCTGGACTTCTGGTCCCTTGAAGGACTCGTTTGGGAAGTGGGTGTCACATCATCAGAGAAGAAAGCGGCGCGAAGATAGCGTGATCGCAGGAGCGTTCGGATTGGGGTTTGGAAAGTCCTTCGACCTTTTGATTGGTTGTCGTCGTCGCGAAATGAAGCATGCTGGCTTGCTATATTGCGTCACAGTACTAAGGGTACGTAAGGATTGTAGCGCAAGGCAAGGCGATGGATTTGCCAGTAGGTGATTGGTTGAAGTTGGTAGTTGGTACAAGCGTACGAGTACTGTATGGTGGTGTCCGTATCCTTTGGCTATCAAGCCATCACGCCCCGGGGGAGGTTTTCCACCTTCTGCTGGCAACTTTCATGTCCAAGTCCCCTGCCATCAACTCCCCTTCAACTGCCAGCGTCGTACTTGTTCAGTCTACAACAACCGAAACTCTAGCTCTGTGGTGCAACTACCGGGGATGATCAGCACTTCTAGCACCCAAATGCAGCAGCATAACCAGCCCCACCAACAATATGCTAGCCATGGACAAGTGGCGACCCATGCTCCCGTAGCTCCCCCCCATGCCCCGTTGGGGGTGGCTACACATCAGCAGCATGTGTCGCACATGCACCAACCAGGGCATCAGGTCTCCCAGCCTGCTCCGCATGCAATGCAGCAGTCGGTCAATGCCCCGATGCCAGCTTCTGCCATGCAACATCAGCAGCCACCAGCCCCGGCTACCAATGGACCGCCTCCCCAACACCAGGTCCAGCAACAGCAACATCACATGCTGCAGCAACCCCAACACCTACACTCCCAGTCCACTGGGGCTGGAATGCTAGGCCCTCCTCCCACTTTGAACGTCACGCTTCCTCAGGCTTCGCAGCCTACCATGTGGGGCACTCAACCAGCAGCCGCGCCGCCTCACATGTACGGAGCTACGTATGTTGCTGCCGCCACTCCTACCCCTGCCATTGCACCCCGCCCTACATTTGTTAATGCCAAGCAGTATCGCCGGATCCTCAAGCGCCGCGAAGCGAGGGCAAAACTAGAAGAGTACTACAGAAAGCGCCAGGCGGCTCTAAAAGACGCCAAGAATAAGAAACCATACATGCATGAGTCTAGACATCGTCATGCTATGAAGCGACCGAGGGGACCGGGAGGTCGCTTCTTGACAAAGGTACGAACTAAAACACCTCTGATTCTACTCGACAACTACCGTGCAACTGCTTGGTATACTCACGTGCGCCATTCTAATTTCTCTCTTAGGCGGAGCTTGTAGATTACTACAGGGAACATCCTGATGAGGACCCCAGCCGGCAAGATGACTTGTCGCCTCCTCCTGGAATGGATGAATCCGAAGCAAAGAGGCTGAAATTGGAGGGGTCGTAGGTGTATTCACCTTGGCGGCTTTCCATAGGATATTCTCGCCATTGGAAAGGCGTTCGAGGGCGAGCGCCTTCATGCTATGTTTTCTTGCCTATATAGACCACCAACCGACGCAGAAATGTTCACATTTACGAAGGTGTGGAACGTCGGATGCTAGCAGCTACTAGTAGTAGACTACCACTTTTGAGGCCTGGTCAAGAGGGACGCGGACCACGTTTGCCTTAATAACGCTACCCTACACTGTAAACAACGCATATACCGGTACCTGTAGAGTTTTGGTTCAGCCACATGGCTTCAAGTACTTGTTCGATAGCCTAAGACGTACCGCTGTTGACTAGTTACCTGGTTACAGTCTAAGCATTGTCTCTCTGCAACGCGATTCAGCACATAGTGCAGCACGACTACATGCTTCTGTCATATTTTACGGACTACTGACTACATTTTGACAAGTCACAAACGAACTGCAATTTAAAAGAAACTACGCCAATTTGATGCTCACAAGTGCGACATTCTTGACAGCCTTTGAGCAAAGTGGGTGAAGTGTTCGAGTTGTAACTCGGAACGCACCTGCTTGAGGATTGGCCTCAACACGAACTAGACAGCCCACATTGATATTGTTGCCGTTGACATCCTTCGAACCGGTCCGGAACGTGGCAGCACCAGAAACAGTCCACGGAGTAGGATCGCATCCAGCGCATCGTCCGAACTTCAAACCATCCGTTATTATGTGAGTAATTCGCTTCATGTAATCCTCGTCAATTTGAGGAGAGCTTGGTGGTGCCTTGACAACTTCCTGGCATTCGCGGTCATTGCCTTCTAGGGATTTCCATCGCTGCATGAATGCACCAGGCTCCAGGGTTACCGGCTCCATGAAACATGTTGCCACGATAGGGAGACGAAGCGGATACTCATGGGTTTCGCCTTCAGCGGTGTCAAACATCACACGCATTGCTGGAGCATCGTCGAAGGGAGCTGTCACCTCCACCAAGAGTTGCAACTTTGCTTGCGTTCGGACTGCAACTGTACAGCCACCGTCGTCAGAATCATCCAGAAGTCCATGGGTTCCCTGTTTCTGCATTCTCAGGTGATCTGATTCTTCCAAAATCGCTCGGAAATGTTGGAGAGGAGAATCACTCAAATTTCCGAAGAAAACCGAGATGCGCCCTTGTGCCCCAACATACTCGTGCTTCACACCAACTTGAAGAAGTGAATTCTCAAACAAAACTCCAGATGGCGAAGTACAAAGATTGGAAAAGGCCTTGCGCATAGCGGGGATAACATCCCTTGGAATTCCGACAGTATTCTTATCCGAGGTACCAGCTCCAGGACTGCCATCTGCAAAACGAGACACCAGCATGAGAAACAAAATACAAACACGAGTCCGTTCATCCGCCGACGAGACATACCACTAATAGGACTGATTGGATCATTGATAGCATTTTGTTCAGCAGCCTGCTGTGCGGCAACTTCCTCGGCAGCTCTTGCTGCAGCCTTGCTTTGTGCAGCACGTTGCCGCTCAGCAGCACTGGGCCGGGCTGCCTTGACAACTGCCGCACTGTCTTCTCCTTCCTTTTCGCGAAGTCGTTGCTCCAAAGCACTCTGTTTCTTGTCCTCGAAAGGAGGCATCTCACGAAGTAGATCTTCAACTGCCTCAGGACTGAAAGCTTCACGCATAGCAGAATATTCACCAGAACGCTGCTGGATCTCAACGTCCACAGAATTCTTGCAACGGGCGAACACAGGGGCAACCAGAGGTCGACACTCCTCGTAAAGGTTAGCAAGCTTGGCGTATGTGCTCACCAGGATAGCTCGGGTTTGGGCATCCGATGTAGCCCAGTGTTGATGCAAAATTCGAAACTGCTCTTCCCCACTCATACCTGGACGTTCTGCGACCAAAAAGCCAAACTCACCGAGAACGTACGATGCAATCCGTACTGCGGTTTCATGACACCGACGAGGACTTGCCGCGACCAACAACGTCGCTGCAGTGTAGGCTTGCAAGTCACCCTGTGGGTGGTTTGTGACGATTTGTACCACACGGTGCCAGATAGCATCGCTAACATAGTCTCCACTGATAGAAATCAATTTCAGAATCGTGTCCACATACCATCGGAGATCAGTTGCATACTTCTCGGCCAAGATCGCGATTTTCAGTACCATCTCCTCGCGAATAGCGGCATCTGCCATTACCAAGTGTGCAACCAATTCATCAACGATGCGTTCTGCGTTGTCGGTATCGCACATCACGAAAAGGAGATCCAAAGCTCGTCGTCGGACACTAATATCGGCATCTTTAAGTGAAACCAACACCGTAGCTTGGTGCTTCTTGATACTCTCCCCAGTTCCTTCTAGTTGTGCCAACTTGGCCATTGTCAGCAAACCTAGGTACCGAATATTCGGTTCACGTACGGAGATGAACTTCCCAAGAAGCTTCATTGCACCCTCGCGCAGTTGAGCTGGGCCTGAGGAGCCCCAAGTTACAATGAGGTTGACAGCCTCAAACAAGATGGCGTGGTCAGCATTCGATTTGTTGATTGAATCCGACACGTCAGTCTCTGTGAGGATTTTGGAAACAACACTCGAGAGCTGCGAGATGTGCTCCGCCTCTTTCCCACTGTCCTGACCCAGGTTAAGCGCCTGTGGATACAGTTGCAAGAACTTCAACAGTTTGATTTGGAGCCATGGACTGGGAGTTCGATAGTACAAGTATTCCCTGGCACAAGCACCCTTCAAGACAAGCATGCCCAGAATATGGACCGCATATGGGATCAACATCTCGTAGTCCTGTGGCTGCTGGGAAGCAACGCCATAGAGAAGACTAGAAGCGCTGGTTAGAACTCCCAAATGCTTATCCTGGAGCAACCCGACCATTGCTTGGGCAAATTCCTTTCCAGATACCAATTTTGGACTCGTTCTGACTAGACGCAACAAACACAGAGCCGACTTTTTCTTCACGCATGGGGTAGAGGATTTTGCTACAAGCGTATGTTGCACTTCCGAATACAGAGTTTGGATGAGCTCCAACCCTGAGATGTTAGCAATCGAGCACAAAGCCAACGACTGCGCAGTGTCGGTAGTTGGCGCGTTATTTTTGGCGGTTGCGGGCCCTGGATTTGTAAGGTCCTTTCTGATTGTGTTGAGAATGGAGTTCATCAAAGGATCGTCACCCCGCATGAGAAGGCTCAACGCCGTGTAACCGACGTGCTTCTCCGAGTATTTTCCAGAACGAACTAGTGCCAAGACCTCAGCATGACCAATGTCAACATCGTACCCCAGGATATGGATGTACACCAATTTCCAAACATATTTCTTTCGTTGATATGAAGATAGCGAGTTGTTGCTGCCATCTTCCGCAAGCTGCTTCCCGGTTGCTGTGAATTTCTTTCGGATATTCGCCAACTCCTTGTCCACACGTCGTTGTTCATCCTCCTACACAGTCACGCGAGAAATAGATATCAGAGACAGTAACCACAAGGGAAACCACAAGGGAAAGAAGACAAGATTGCTTGTGAGGCCACGGGGTCATGATCAGGGGGAGAAATTCCAAATACAAGGACAAAAATATCGCATGTCTAGTCGCTATGACAAACATCATACACACTACGACAAAAACCTCCGTTCGCAAATATGGGGCAGAACGTCGGGCTGGTCAGCATGCAAAGCGGGCATCTCCCGGAAGGGCCTGAACCCATCCAACCACCGACCATGGCCAAGAGGGTCTTGCACCTAGCGGTTGTTGCTTACCTTTCCTTTTGCATTGCGCAAATCAGAAATAAAGTTCTGCAATCCTTTAGCTTGCGAACTCATGTTGGGTGTGGAAATCCCGGAGGAAGCCTCGTCTCGGCGCTAAAAAGGGGGAAAGACTCCAAAGTGCACACACCACTGTGGGAGGTTACTATGCCGTGTTGGTCTGGGAGCCAAAACGAAGGTTTTGCATTTCCGTTGAAAAAATCGAAGTGTCGAGTCGTAGGACGTTGACACGTTACAAAGGCGTTGGGTCAAGCGTCTGGGAGTCAACACGGATTCATAGACTTGTTTGATACCTTGATACCATCATACGTAATCTCGTCTTGCACTCTGTCCATTTTCAGATTTCTTGACCAACGAAATATTGTAACCAAAGAAACACTCTTCATCGGTTGATAACACACTGCACTTTGCCACGGCGGTTGCACTTGTCACTCAAACACACCAAGACCATGAATGTTCAAAAGAGAAACAATGTGACGATTTACAATTTGTCGTCAGGTCCTACTCTACCTGAATGGCTCGGAGACAGGGCTCGACGCAACCTCTCCAAGCGTGACGAACAAATTCGTCGTCGTATTGAACTGATCCAAGACTTTCAAATGCCGAGCAGCTCGTCCCGAGTTGTACAATCATCTGATGGACGCTACGTGATGGTAGGAGGAACATACCAGCCTAGGGTCCGGTGCTACGATGTGCATGAATTGACCATGAAATTTGAGCGATACGTTGATGCCCAAATTGTGGACATTTGCATGTTGGGCGAGGATTATGGCAAGATGGGCATTTTGATGGAGAATAGAACCATTGCCTTTCATGCGCACTATGGAGCTCATGAATCGGTGAGAGTGCCAAAGTTTGGAAGAGGGATGGCGTATGAGCCTACGACGTGTGAACTGCTTGTGGCTGCCAGTGGGAGTGAAGTGTACCGCCTCAACCTTGAGGAAGGGAGATTTAGTGAGCCCTGGTCGATGGAGACTTCCGAAGCGTCGGCATCATGTATATCAGTTGCACAGGCACAACCGCTTGCTGCTGTGGGGTGCACGGATGGAATTGTACGCTTCTGGGATAATCGTTCACCTGACACCTTGCTGAAGCCTTTCTTGAAATTGGACGTCCAGGCCGTCAGCTCTGGGTATGGCTTCGCCGACGAAAACAATCTATACTACTCAAATCCGAATGAAATCACTTCTGTGGCTTATGATACATCGGGTTTGTACATGGCTGCGGGAACTGCAGGTGGATTGGTTGCCTTGTATGATGTTAGGTCGAGCAAACCGTTGCATATTAAGGAACACAAGCATGGTATGCCGATACACACTCTTAAGTTCCATTCTGGTAGTGGATGTATTCTCAGTTCCGACGAAAAGTTGGTGAAAATTTGGAAGTACAAGAATTCGGGCGACCTCGTCAACACGGGAGGGGCTGCATCCACACGGTTCGACCTAGAGACTGATGTCATTGACGACGAAAGCAGACAGAGCGGAATTGGCGCTGTAGTGGCAAATGTCGAAGGAACAGGGAAACTGTGTGATTTCATTATGGCAGGTGATGAGAAGGATCCTTTTGGTAACAACAGTGGCGTGTTGTTGTGCGCCAATGATCAACCCAAACTGGAATGCTACTATATCCCAAAGGTAGGATTGGCCCCTAAGTGGTGTTCATTCTTGGAAAACATCACAGAAGAGTTGGAAGAACGAGACCTCAAGGGAAGAGACGGCTTGGAAGGGTCTTCCGATTTGGTGAAGGATGGACAGGAAACTGTTTTTGAGAACTATAAGTTTGTGAGTCGGGACGATTTGGAAAAGTTGGGAGTATCAGATTTGATTGGAACACCGATGTTGCGGGCGTACATGCATGGTTTTTTTATGGACATCAACCTCTACAATCGGGTGCGTGCTGTGGCCAATCCATTCGAGTATGAAGAATACCGCAAGAAGAAACTGAAGGAACGTCTAGAAGCTAAGAGGGCCAGTCGTATTGCTCCAAAGGACCAACGTTCGTCACAGACTGCTGTTAACGCAGATTTGGCAAACAGGCTACAGGACAAGGCAGAAAATTCAACCTCCAAGGCCGGCAAGGTTGCAAGTCGTCTCTTGACAGACGATCGTTTCGGAGGTTTGTTTAGTAACCCTGACTATCAAATTGACGAGGAGGATGATGATTTCAAGCAAAGAAATCCAAGTGGTGTGTCAAATCGAAAGAAGAAGAGAGAATCCATGGATAGCGACGATGATGATGAATCCGACGAAGGTGAACAGGTGGGCGTTACAGCTGGCTACCAAGAAACTGAGTTGGCTATTGATCCTGAAGAGGCAAGCAACGGTGGTTCTGATGACAATGATGACTACCAGTCGGCAAGTGACAGTGACGAAGATGATGGTTTCCGAGGAGCGAAGATCCGCGGAGAGGCATACTTTCAAGCTAAGTCTGTCGGAAACAAGGGTCGTTCCAAAGCTGAAATACGGAAACAAACAAAGAAGACCACCCTTCATGAAGTCGACGATATTGAGGACACAGTCGTTGGCGCAGGTACAAATATCAAGAAGGCGCCCAACCAACGAGTAGGCAAGCTGAACATGCCACTAGAAAAGCGTTTCCAGCTTCAAGAAGCGGAAGATGCATATGTCAAGGTAACTTCCAAGGGTGGTTCTAAAGAAATTACATACATACCCAAGGATTCCCGAAAGAAGCGGACAGAGGTCTCGGAAATGTCAGAAGGCGATGGTTCAGGGGATCACGAGATGAAGCGTCAGCGTAGAAGCGCGAGAGATCTCAGGTCAAAGGGGAGGAAACATTTCAAGAACTAACCGTGGCTAGCTAGCTATCGGAGACGACGAAATGGACTGTGAATTTCAAATGGTGACACTCTACCCTCTAGAGACAACAACCTCATGGTGTGCCGCCCTCGTGGAAGTAGAAGACTTGCCCCATTTCGGCTTGGTACGAGTGACAGTACTGAGGCATACTCGCACCGGTAGAGTGCACCATTTCTAAAAATGCTGTAATCTTTCGATGGTGGTGCTTGAACCATCATCATCATCATGACGTTGAGCAGAGTACCTAGTATAGTACCGTACAGTACCGGTAGTTTATTGTAGTACGAGTACCTACCGGTAGAGTTCGATGATTAAAATTATCGTTCGAGTGAGTACAAGTCCTGAAGAAACATAGCGGAAGCTCAGTACCGAGTAAATTTTGTGTCGCTCCAACATCCAGAATGCGCGTATCGGTGAACCGTCAACCTATAATACCGATGACGTCTTCTCCTTCGCTTTTCGATGGAAGAAGGAGAACTGAGATGGGGGAAACGACGACGGGAAGTAGGGATTCTGGCTGAGCAGCATGCAAGGGGTGGTACAAACGGTACTGTCTTAAATGCATAACAACACCGTTTTACCACCCCAAATTTCTACGTGTGGAAGTACTGGAAATCTCCCCTACCACGAAAACAAATCATTTAGATGAAGCTAAAGATAACAATCTGCTCCACCAGAGACAGCTTCTTCCAGCAGCACAACGTTCAGCACAACGTTCAGGCGTCATCCTCACACACAACAAACAGCAAAGTGTCCGGTGCCATTCTTAACGTAACTTGGTTGCGGTCTCGTCACAACAACCTTGGTTTCTAATCCCCGAGGTTGTAGATCAGTCCTTCGCGGTATAGGAAATCATTTCAGATTGCACGAAATGGTTGACACAAACTGGCTGATTGCCATTTTGCCAAAAATCGGGGCGACCTTGTCGATACCGTCGAGTCTTTTTATCATATTTGAGTCTATTGAAGATCACAGGCATGGCAAGGGCACTGCAATCCAGAGGGCCCTGGTGGGAATGAGTTTTGTGGATGTATGCGCCAGTTCGGCTTGGTGGTCATCGACATGGTTGCTACCAAGGGATAGTGGCATGCCAATGGCTGTTGGAAACCAGGCTACCTGCAATTTTCAAGGTTTTTTGTTGCAGTTGGCGATAGGGGTGCGTCTATGATGCTGGAAGTGATGCAGTATTCTCAGAGTTTTTACATTCGTGCTCATTCTCGTTGTGTTTGTATGAACAGGCGCCGTTGTACAACTGTTCACTGGCTTTGTACTATCTGTTAGTAATTCGCTACAACTGGACAAATCAACAACTTGCAAAAATTGAGATATATGTGCATGCGTCAATCATCATCTTTTCGGTTGGCACGTCGATTGTAGGACTGCCGCTAACGATGTACAACCAAGTGACAAGTGTTTGTTGGGTTATAGGCTCTCCCCCAGATTGTGGACATTCAAGCACGATTACTTCTGACGAAGAATGTGATAGAGGAGATTGGGCATGGATTTTTGGAGTGGCGCTGTTTTATGGACCTCTTTGGGTGTGCGTCCTTTTGACAGTGATTGCCATGTGTGTCATTTACTTTCATGTACGGGCTACATTTCAGAGATCCGAGCAGTGGACTCAAAGGAACACAGATGCCTCGGCGATCGACTTGGATTCTAGGTCCACTGTACCCCGCTTGCCCTCAAACACCCCTTTCAGTGGATTGCGATCAAATTCAAGTTTTTCCTTTCGACCAGCAGTACGAAGCGAAGCTTGGTGCGCAAGTCAACTCGAGCCCATTGAAGGAAGTACCGAGTCGCAGCCAGAATCCGAATGCGGTGACGGTGGCAATCCATTAAACCACTCTGAACCTCTGGAAGAGAGAGGTACCCTTTCAACACTGAAGACCCGCATGCAAACAAATGGTGCTGGAAGCGCTTTGGAAACAATCGACGCCAGTGAGGAACTAGAAATAACTCCAGACGAAAGTTCAAGCGAATTACTAGCAGAAGAACTTCCAGAATCTGACTTTCAGAATGGAAATGGTGCCAGAAGTGTTAATTGCAACAGAAATTTTACTGAATCTGATATATCACAGCGGAATGGAGTATCAACAGTTTCGAACGGTGCCAATGAGGCAGAAGATGAATGGAGGACAAACACGGTGACGCCACCACCCCCACGAGCTTCTACCACAAGGAGGAGGCCGTCTTCCAGTTCAAACCATCGTCGTCGGCAGACTCAGTTTGCTGTACAAGCTATCCTATACTCAGCAAGCTTCTTCGTTACATGGACACCATCTACCATTTGGTCGGTGGCCTACTGGTTTGGGGCTGGGGGTCCAGGCTTCGACATTGCCGCTTCGTCTTGTGAACCATTGCAAGGGTTTTGGAACATGCTGATTTTTATCCGATCACGGAGTTCATCCCGTGCCAAGTTGTCAAGAGTATTTGGATGTTTTGCCCACTTTTGGGAGAAGGTTTTCCCTAATTGGGTGGAGACTTCAATTCGCGAAACTTCTGCACACAACGATTCTACAGGAGCACCTGAAACCAGACAGTCAAGTCACGGATACACCAGCAGTGATCATCACACTACGGGTAGCATAGCACCGGGAACATGATCCAAAGGTGCGAGTTTTCCAGAGTTTTCGCCCGCAATGCAGGGTTTTGATCCAGCTTTTGGATACAAAGTTGCGCTTTTCTGGGCAACTTGCATACTAGTAGTAACTAAACACACTATTCTTCTTTTGACAAGTAATGATAGTTCCCTAAAAAATATGCAGATTCCTCTGGAGAAAGTACAGTTTGGTAGTGTCAGCCTACCCAGTTGTAGTAGACAAAAGGCACCCAAACCACCTAATCTTGTTTACGGCGACGCGGTGAAGCCTTGACTTGAGGCCAAAGGGCTCCACTGGCCATCAATACTAACAAAAACACGGCTGTGGAAACAAAACAAAGGCCAAATTCTGTTGGATTTCGGATAGTCTCACCAAGAAACAAAGCTCTCCAATTACACAATTCACTATTTGCCAGTCCGTCCAATGTTTTACCGTAGGACAGAACCGCAGGGAGATTTTTCTGGAAGACAACGTGCCCAATCCATGAGGGCAAGTAGTAGACTGGCGCCAGGTATAGGAAGTGATTGGGATTACCGAATCGGAAAAAGTACAAAGTCATGGCGTAAACGGCCACCCATATAGTTGAAATCATACCCATGACATGCAGAATGTTGGAATACATGTCAAATTGTGAAGCAGAGTAACCATAGCAGAGCTCTGGGTAGGTTGTCATGCTTCGCGTTCTCAATGTTTCTTGAAACAAAGCACTCTGCGAAGCCTCAGAACCATGGAGCATCGAAATAATTTCACCCCCTTGACTGTAGATGACAGCCATCGTTGCATACGCCAACACAATACCAAGCATGGTGGTTTCAATTGGACTGTAGGTTGAATTTGTGTGAATTTGGTCTACGTGGTGGGTTATGTCCTTTTGCCAGATTGCATTTAAACACTAAGATAGTCCATACGAAACAGTTCTACCTCGGTGAATGACACAAGAGTATAGTATAATACTACTTCAACTCTGTACCTCTAGTTGAAGTGCCAACCAGGTAGTGAGCTTGACAAGGCGCAAAATAGAATAGGCCACAGGTACAATCTGTCACTGAAAGTCCAGGGGACTAGCCAACAATCCAAGTGTTGTTGCATCTCGCAGCAACTTGGAATACAGCAGAAACATTCCAAACCAGCTCTAGACTAAAACCGGCTATATCCATCTACTTTCCAAGAAAACTAAAATGCATTTACTCACATTCCCTACTTTCCAGCATGTAGAGCCCTCCTATATCACCTGAAAGGGAGAGTTGGTGTATTGTTCATCCGCATGGTAGTACCACCAAAAGCATTCCCCTATTTCCTGAATTTGAACTAGAATTTGATCCTCCAATCCCATTTCACATGGACAAACAACAGAAGCATCTTAGAACTGAGAAGTCATGCCAGCATCATTTTCTCGCTTCCAAGATTCCATAGCCTGTTCGAACTGTGCAATCAAGTGATCGGTCTCGTTAGACAAATCTTCGATAGCAGACGAGAGAACTTCCGCAGGAGAAACATTTGATGTGTTTGTCTGAATTTTCATGTTAATAAAGTGTACCAAAGGATGAGGGTGGTAATATCCCGCAAAGCGGACAGATGGGTCTCTCAAAAGTTGCATGCGAAACAAGTTGGCAATGGTGTGATCTGAACAGGAGACAATAGCTGAATCAGTAATAGACATAGAGTGTGGTTTCGTATTTTCTAGAAAGCCCTCTTACCTTCTTTGTTAAAACGGAATGTTCCAGCGTTTGCAACCTGAATACGAACGAGAGCAATTGAGTTGCCTTGCCGGCAAACTTTCACGAGCAATTCTTGTATAACATACCTTTGTGTCAGCAGTGTAAACGCATTTCACCTCTCCATTGTCTTCATCTAGGAGGAAAGAGGATGATCGTTCTGGGGCGTTCATTGTGGAAAGTGTTTACGTACTGTTTGCTATTGAAGAAATGGACAAGGCCACAATCCGACGAGTACGTCACTTGCCGCAAAGCAAACAGCCGACGACGGAAAGGCCTTTTGATCGAACCAGTCGTATGGGGGCAGTTGCTCGCCGGCCAACATGTCCGTCGGCGATAGCAATCATAATATGCTAGTGGTCTCACAAAATGTTCGCTCATTGCAACAAGAAGGTGCACCGAGGGTTAGGTTGCAATGTCAATGTACGAGTACTACAAGCAATAGAGACGATATCTGTTCTATCTATTTTCAGCTCTCAGTGACGAGAGCTTCCTGTCTTTTGCACTTCCCATTCAATCGACACAAGCAATTCCAGGAAGGTAGCAGATTCTACCATCCTTGGACAACCCGTGGGCAGCAAATGAGCTTCAGAAACCTAGATTCGCACAGGTCAGCAATCTCCAATACAAATCAAAGTCAGAAAAGCGTTGCTTTGACTCGAAGTGTTCGGCCTTGGCGGTGTTTATCTTGTATGGATTTCTTCATTGAGTCCGAACTAGAGACTTCAACCCCCACCCTTGTACCGATGGCATCATACGAAAACTGGAATAAAGGAGATATGGGAATGGAGATCGAACTGGAAATAGAGCTCGAATCGGGGACCGTGAAACAGGCTTGTTTAGACAACCCCTACCCTTTCAGTAGAAGCTAACGGGGTACGGGTGTGCAGGACAAAGTGCCTAGAGCGCGATTGCTGTGCCAGACAACTCTGGGGGCAAGAAGCAAGCACCAACTGGGTGGAGCCATACTCGTGATATACGTCCGTTCGATGTTTGCCCATTTCTGAGAACACGATCAGTTATGTTTAGTAGTGAGTTATGAAGTAAAGACATACCTCAAGTCTTTTGTTCAGAGTCAAATCGTGATTTTTGAATAACAGGGATAGGACAGGAGGAGACTGTACTGTGATTCTTCTAAAGCTTCCCTTTTTCGCTGTTCCACATGGTGCCATTTAGCCAAGAGGTCAGCTCCTCTTCGTCCAGATCCTTCCCTGTGGTCCCAAACTCCCCCACAACAGCTTGGAAAGTTGCCAAAAACTCAGCTGAGGAGGAGTACCTTCGACCGGGCGGGTATACTCTGACCTCTACATCCCGACCTGTTACACGCATTCCAATATCCTCACTGGCATGCCAGAGTCTATGTGTCCCATGAATGGCCATCATCTGAATTGGTCGTTGCGACATTCGAGCCAGAGTGTACGCCCCGGGAAAACAGCGACGCAGCCCATTCTCTGGCGACGGGTTTAATTGCCCCTCGGGAGCAACAGCAATATCAAAACCTTCGGAGAAAGCCTGTTTGGCCCTGTGCAAGAGATCCCTGAACGACGCAACATCGTACTCATTTTCATCTCCCGCTTTATTGGCACTCATTTGTACAGGCATGAAACCACATTGACGAAAGAACAGTTTTGTAATTGGATTGGCCTCTAACTGCTTCCACTGTCCACGAGACAACGCAGATGTGAAACGACCATCATTGTAAAACAACTTTGGAGCCAACTCTGTAACTCACGTAAACAATTTTGATAGGCCGCTTGTTCGGTCCCCTCAGTTTCAAATCAGATGCCAGCAGGACAAAGAAGTCAAGGGCAGACACATGATTGCATACCCATATGGATGGTTGGGGACTGGTTGCGTTTGGGACAGCATGCACCGCAATTCTACAGAAGGGGAATATGAACAGAAGCAATCGAGCACAGAATTGACCAGATGACAAGCACAAATGTTCTTTCCGGACTTTGGAGATTAGACATAGTCGGTGCAAAACCAATGATGGCAAAATGGCCAGAGGTAGTGAAAGTGACATTCCTCCAAGATATGCAAGCATTAAAGTCTGAAAACAGAAAATAAACACATCATATTCATTGTGAGTCCTTTCAAGTGATACCTTGCTTGTGATGATCTCATACAAACCTTTGTAAGAATAGCAGAAAACTTTGTTGGAGTGGGTGATTGGATAGATTCCTCAGTCATCGTAGGAGGCAAACCAATAGGCTGTACGTTGCAAACCAAGCTTCGAATTCCACTCCGAAGAAATAAGTCGTCACGAGATACAAAGCCATGTGAAACTCTTCCCCTACTCGCCGAGACTATGGCTTCATGAAGTCGCACCCCCATAAAGAAAGCCTCACAACCATGAACGAGCAATTCAAGTGCGAAGACAAAAACGAGCCAAAACAGATAGCTGTGCTTCATCCCTAACCAGTAGCTGTTACTTGCTTGATCCAGTAATTTACAATCACAAAGAAACGTGCCTAATGGGTTCTGCAAAAAGCATCGTCGAGGGAACCGATAGCTTGGTAGGTTAGTTGTGTTGATGGCTTTGATGGCTGATGTCGAACTCGCCAGTCGGCAGGCTCTTGTGGACCCCTTTGACTAAATGCCTGGTGAAGGTATAATCATGGCAAGCGCTCTTTTTTGCCAACCGTCATGCTCTACCGGTAGAAGGACCTGTCTTAGAAATTCTCAAGAAGGGCCCACCCAAACTACATGCGCTCTAATGCGATGGCTTTTGATGCAGCGTTTTCTAACAGGGACTTTCTGTTAGTTTAGGGCATCTCTCCTCGGCAATATGCTATAGTTGTGCACTTAGGAAAAGAGAGCATTGATGTCCTCGGCATAATAATCAGGTCTGATATCATTCTCGGGGTCCATCAACTTAGCTTCACTCGTCACGCCACTCAATACCATCAAGCTTTTCAGATTGTTCTGTGTCCCGAAAAGGATATCTGTGTCCAGCCTATCGCCAACCATGCAAATACGTTGTCGATCCAAATCGTACTTCCACTCTAGGTATTCAATCAACAATGCGTTGGGCTTTCCAACGACGTACGGTTCCTTTCCAGTACAACCCTTGATGGCACCGACAATCGTTCCTGCTCCTGCCCAAGCTTGAGCATTTGTGAAATGGCCAACTGCATCCAAATTAGTTGCAATAAATCGAGCATTCAACTGGTTTATGCAGAGTTGTGCATACTGGAGTTTGTAGTAGTTGATGTTTCGGTCGATTCCAGCAACAACTGCACCAATATCCTGATCAATCTCAACCTTTCCACCATCACCCATAAAAGGGACTTTGTCTTTGTCTGCAGGCCCCCCCAGGTAAGGAACACCTAGGATCTCCAGCTCTTCACATATTCCAGCCTCGCCTACTACATATACCTTCTTTCCGGTCTCGAGGAACTGAATTTGCTCGAGATATGCAGCAGCAGCAAAGCTTGATGATAAAATGGAGTCATATGGGACGAAATCCAGACCCAATTGATCAAACTTTGCCTTGTATCCCTTGCGACTTTTTGTAGCATTGTTGGTGATGAAGTACGATTTCTTTCCTTCTTGTTCTAGGCGCTCAAGTGTTTCCGGGATACCAGGGAGGAGAGAGTCGCCCTTCATCCACGTGTAAGATGTAAATCTATACATCATATGCCAACAAATCAAAAGACACCTACCTTCCAAATGACGCCATCACAATCAAAAATAAAAGTATCAACGGTATCCAACAGTTGAGTTTTTGGTTCAGACAGATATGGAGTAGCTTTAGTACCTCGATCTGTTGACACGGACGAGCTGGATCGATGTGTTGACGAGGGTCCTTTCAAGGCCACACTCTCAACATGGGTCTTTCGAAGCGACCGAGACAGTGCTGTATGTACAGATAAGAGTCTCATATGTTATGAATCTCTGTTCTTTGTAAAAAAGGAAACTATCTTGTCGCACTGTTTTGTTGTGGGATACTTGCAACACAAGCAGTGCCGATGGAAATGGAAATCGGAAAATGCGTGGGTTTGGATCTCTCATTCTTTATTTAATATAGTGTATTTTTCCACGTAGAAGTGTAGTTGCTGAAGTGGCCAAGGGGTAAGGCATTTGACTTGTAATCAAAAGATCGTGGGTTCAATTCCCACCTTCAGCTTTTTGCGCTCCCCGCGTTTTTTGGAGAACTGGGTGTGCTGAAGTGGCCAAGGGGTAAGGCATTTGACTTGTAATCAAAAGATCGTGGGTTCAATTCCCACCTTCAGCTTTTTGCGCTCCCCGCGTTTTTTGGAGAACTGGGTGTGCTGAAGTGGCCAAGGGGTAAGGCATTTGACTTGTAATCAAAAGATCGTGGGTT